>JAVLVB010000813.1:1054429-1118074 GCA_032876305.1 Orestias chungarensis
TATATATATATATATATATATATATATATATATATATATATATATATATATATATATATATATATATATATATATATATATATATATATATATATATGTATTTGTTCAAACTCTTAGCCTTTGCTATTGGTTCTATTGGCTATAATGCGACTAAGCCGGATCGCTGCATTCTTATCCTAACCAATATTTTCCCAAAATTGTTCTTCATTTTCTATTCCAGTCAGTAAAGGGAGCACCAAGCAAAAAAAAAAAAAAAAGGTATTTCTAGGAAGCTTACGTGAGGTCCCAAGTTAAATCGCATTTGTGGGACTGTCTTTTGCACTAAAGACACATTTGAAGGGTCTAGTTAATGTAACTGGTGCATTTGTTGACTTTTCCTGTTAAACTTTAACTATTGTTATGACTTTATTATTTAGTTTTTTATTATTAAACCTCAAAAAACTTTACTACCCTACGTGATGGATAATATTAAATCTTGCTGTAGTTCTACATGATCTCCATAATATAAATAAAACTTAGCTTTAATGAGATGCTTGATTCCCATTTTGTCCTCCGCTTTCCTGCTCATCAGGTGACGATGGTGGACCGCTCTGCTGCAGATCGGGCTTGCAAAGATCCCAACCCTATCATCGATGGCAGGAAGGCCAACGTGAACTTGGCCTACCTCGGGGCTAAACCTCGTGTGATGCAGCCAGGTAAATTCAGCTTCAGTTTAATGTCCTTTTGGAATGAATAAAGTATTTTTAAAAATTTATAACCATAGTTTTTTTGCACTACATTCTCAGAAAGAACCATTTAGTCAGGTTTTTTATTATGTATTTGTATTAATTTTTTAAAGGTTTTGCCTTTGGTGTTCCCCAAATCCACCCTGCGTTCATCCAGAGGCCTTATGGGTAAGGAATAAGGGTTTGTTTTGTTGTATAACCTTCCAATTACAGGACAATTTCAGTTTTGTGATTGTCCCCTTGAAGAAAGCATCGATTGCTGTGGATCATAATGTTTTACAGAAGTGTTACTAATAAACCTTTAAAGTTTACACAGTTCATTACATCTATGCTTTTTATTGGGATTTCCAAAGAGTGAATAACTGATATGGAACAGGATAAAATTACAGAAAGAATCTCAAAAAAGTTACATGCATTTGTAGTCAGACCTCTTTAACTGTTTACCCGTAAATTAAATACATTACAAACGCCATCCTTCAGAAGTGCTATGTGTAATTTTAACATGGTTGAAATGTGGCTGTTCCTGGAAGGCCTTAGAGTTTTGTTAGAGAGCATTAGTGAAAAACATAGCATCACGAAGACCGGGAACACAGCAGACTTAGGTCTTAGTGGAAACGCTGAAGAAATCACAAAACAATGTTCAATTATCCTCAATGTTCAATTATACTGCATAACTGCAAACATAGACTGACAGGCTGGAAAGGGAGCATTAAATAAAGAAGAGATCCACTGCTAAACTGTTAGAATTTATAGAACAGTGATAAGAAGAACAACATTGATGTAACCAGCAGGAGGCCTGTGAAATTGGGCTCTGGAGACCAAACAATTTATAGATCTGAAAAAACGTTTTTTTTTGTAGCAAAACAACCTACACTGCAACCCACCTTTAACACACCATGATGGCAGCATCATGGTGTGGGCAATCCTACGCATTGGTAGAAAGCACTTTAGAGTTGATAAGAGGATGGATGGAGCTAAGTAGTGTAGTCCTGAAAAAAAAATCTGGAAACCTTTTCAGACTACAGCAGAAAATTACTGCAAAACAACAACTTTTGAAAACAGCTACAATTAGATCGTTTTAATTATAGTATACTTTTAAAATGGCCTAATCAAAGTATGATAATGTTCACATCTGCTCTTCATAAATGCTGGAGATATCTACAGAAAAAGCTGGTTTGACAACATTGTAACCCGAGGGGGGTGAATGCAAATGCATGCCAAATAATTTGGAGGAAATAAAATAAAACCAACCTTCTTTGTTTCACTTCAACATTATGTTGTTTGTTACAGGACAGAATATAAAAAAGGTGAATTAATATTTTTGCAAGACACTTAAAAAACTCTGAAAGTAATATTGGGATTGTAGTTGGTATTAAATATGGTCATTCATAATTCTAATTCATGATCATCTACTAGATTGCAGGATTCTAGTTTAGTTTTTGTGTGTGTTATATTTTGAGTGAAGATGGATTCCTGCAGCTTGACTCAATGTTCTCTTTCTGGTTCGACAGGCTCGCTCTCACATAAACTATCCGTTCTACAAGCCTAAACTCAGATCAGACCAGAGAATTACCTGTAGACTCGGTTACGCACAAACGAGCTCTCGCAATGGTGATTATAGATGCATGTACGTGGGTTTCATTTTTGATTTGACTTGTTGGTTTTTTATTTGAGTAGCACTTAGCTTGGTGTGTCGAAATGAAGTGCTGTTGGCTAAACTGTGTGCCATGTTGGAAAAACAAATGATAAGAAAAAAGATTTGGATTGATTAAATTTTTTGGGGGTGTTTTTATTGATTTTTTTATTATTATTATCATCATATTTTTTTCTTACCTAACTAAAGGAAATTTTTAATTTTAATTTTATTTTATCTTCTTACTTGTTTAACCATATCTTGTGTTTTCTGGTTGACTAAAAGATGAATCTTCTGTGTGGCATTTCTTTTATGTTGCACTCCAACCACAGGATCACGATATACATCACAACTTTTGTTTACTCATAGCTCCACCCCTACCTTATGTTAACTCAGATTCACAAATCAAGGCTGACTTTTGCCTACTCGGCTGAACACCAAAGTTTAGGATGCATGTGTGTCCACATTTACACGCACACAAAGGTCCTGGACCTTATTGTGCATTGACACGCAAGCTCATGTCAGTTCAGCTCACCAAAGTCTCCAGCATGACATAAACAAATGCCTGGATATCTCTGTCCTGCTCTTATTCTCTCACTGTGAGCTTTCGTCACATGGGCCATGCTGTTAAAGAAAACAAGGGCTTGCATTGTGGCACATAAAGCCCTGAATGCTGACCCTGCAGTTGCATGAAGCTCTTAATTGTGTGTGTTTTGGTTGGATGGTGGGGCCCATAAATGGTGTTGGAGCTGTCCATCATGTAATATATAATTAAAATCCTCATGTTTAAGCAAGAATACCTCATAAATGCAGCTACCCTGGTTGCAAAGGAAAGATCTAAAGGCCCAGTTCACATGGAGAGTAAATTATAATATTTTTTTATTGACAAAATGAATAAGTGATATAAGTCCTACTTTACATACGTGCTGAAAGGTACAAATGCAATGTTGCACTTTCAACAATAGTGTTCGTTGTACTTTGATAAGCTTTTATTCAATAGACAATCACAAAGTAGTTTATAATGAGGGCATAGAAAGAAAATGGATAAGTTGTTTTTTAAGTGCTGGAAATAAAAAAAACATTCTGAATGTGGTAATAAGTTCAGTTTTAGTTTAAACTGACCTTCTTCCACATATTTACATCCCATCACATGGAGACATATCAAGGTATATTAAGTGTTTAAAGTATTAAAATGACCAGTTCTAAGTGTTTTTAGAGGGGTTTTCAAGTATTTTGGCTATTTATAGACTGCTGTGTTCCCTAAACCAGCCAATAGGCGCCCACTCTATTGTTTTGACTTTGGTCATCTTGTCTGAGATGACTGCAGGACAAGGTGAAATGCTTTTAAATGCGTTTCTCCAAGCTTGAAATGCTTCCCCTGTATATCAGCAAGGTAACATGTAAGAGATTCCATACTGGACCAGCTTTTCCCAGGACCTGCTGAGGTTAATTAGCGTGGGCTTCAAAGTACAGTTTCAGCATCACATGATGACAGTAAATGCTGTTTTGAGCATCCAAATTAGATCTAGCAAAGAAATCACCAAACATTTTCTGTAAAAGGAATTTTTGTTACTTGCCTTCAATAGACGTTTGTGTGTTGAATATGATTAACAAGCTTTGCCCTGTCGTAACCTCTTCATCTACACTTTATGTGTGCCATATGTAGCCCTCTACTTTTTTTTTTTCATATTAGGTTAGTTTGCTGTGATGTTGTTTTAAACCATTTTCTTCCTCTGTCGTGCCTTGTTTTTGTTGTTTTTTTTCAGCTGTTGGTATAAATTGATGGGGCTGCGCTCTAAAATAGGGTTGCCATGATAGAGTGTCTCTCTCAGATATTAATTTTTGAACCCACATTTACCTTAAATGTCAGAAATGATGTCTGACATTCAGTGATATTGAGCGCTCCCTTCATGCTGGGATCTCGGACCTTGTAACGTTTCTGGGGAGGGATAAGGCTATGTCATGGAGGACAGAATGCCTTCATTGTTCAGAAATGTTTGTTTAATCGAAACACCCCTGTTGGTGCAGAGCCTCGTCCCGACTCCCCCCTCTGGCTCTCTAGTTCTTTGTCGCGACATAGAGGGGCAAATAGCCAGCAGTGTCCCTTTTTAAAACTGTCCAGCTGTCAAAGTGGCAGTGACATTTTCACAATGCGTCCCTGGAATTATTTCTGTCCCCTATACCACAGCCTGGCACCGTAAGCCTTCCTAGTCCCTACCCTGCAGCAGTTACCAGCAGATGAGCTGCAGGTTACACATCCTGAACTTTGGCTTTCCCTTATTTTATTATGCTATTATTTTTTCAAAAGAATGTAAGTTCTGTTTTTGTGTTTTCAAAAATGCTGCTAATAGAAAATAAAAACCTGTACCAATGACAGAGACAGGTTGAAAGTCTGAAAGGACAAAAGAAAGCCCTCCTATTGTCTGTTAAAGGTTTTTCTCAGACTTCTCTCTAGAAAATAAAGCATAGCTGTTCTGTGCTTCCTCTTCCTTTCTTTTTAAAAAGCCTCACTGATACTGAATATTACTTACAGCTCACTGGTCTGAGCTGATCTAGCTAAAATTTAACCAGCCAGTGTCTTGTTGCATTTTTAGTAAAATAATAAATTGTGATTTAAACAACTGATTTTCAAAGAATATTAAAAGAATTACCAAATAATTACTGACATTATTGCTGATATAAAAGAAACAAAATTACCAGCATACTTTAGGTTTCAACTTCACTACTAATTATTTAAACTACTGTTTTTCTTTTGATTTTTTGTTTGTTTTTGTTTGGTAATAATATCCTCATCTATACCAAATTCCTAAAACAGTGTCACAATTTGCAGGTAAAAAAAAATGACAACAT
This sequence comes from Orestias chungarensis, assembly GCA_032876305.1. NCBI lineage: Eukaryota > Metazoa > Chordata > Actinopteri > Cyprinodontiformes > Cyprinodontidae > Orestias > Orestias chungarensis. The sequence goes on from JAVLVB010000813.1 coordinate 1,059,638, forward strand.
TTTGACAAACTTTTCTGGAAGACAAATTTATCTTGTTTTATTCATTTGTTTTGAACGTTACAACACATAACAGACGTTTATTTGCAACAGGAACAGAAAGAAAGACTTGAGAGATTCAGACGAATAGGTTCTGACGTCTCCATCGTCATTCTAGTTTGTAGTGGAGGCTTAAAAAAATTAATGCCAGGTGTTTCTTACCTAAGTTTACCCAAAAGTTTTCTGTTTTCACATGTACTCTGTAGATAGTGTTTTGAGTGTAGAAAAGATACTGTTTGGAGTTTTTGTTTCAGTGAGGAAAGTTTGTAAATTCTATCAAATTTGTCAAGAAAAAATATATAAATACAATGCTTTAAATCGTACTTATATAATTCTTGTTTGTTGTTTGAGACGTTTTTAAGATTGATGTTACCCCGTCAAACAGACCCAAAATGAATCCGCCGTCATTTGATCCCCCATTTCTTACATATGTCGCACCATGAATTTGAACCAATGCAAATTTGTCTATTTTACTTTGTGTGCTTTTTTTATGAATAATTCAACAGCAAATTATTTTTCAAAAACTTTACACATTATTTGGATTTATTTAATATATAACTACATTAACCTACATGTCAATTAACTAAACTAAAACAATTCAAAACGACCTTATGTTTGTGCCTATTAGCCCGAATAAAATCACAAACTTTCTTTTAAGTAAATAAGTAAAATATACAAAAGTGTTTTGAGCCATTGGGGTTCAAAGCAAGTACAAAAATTCTTGTGCTGGTTGTAAAGTGATGTAAGCAGGCGATTTAATCCCACAAATGTATGAAATCGCATAAAGGTAGAGCGAGCGGCCTTCAGCAACTTTGGTTGTTTTTACAAAGAAAGGTTGTGGTCGCTGTATTGGTTGAGGCTTTACTGGATTTTATAATAAGTAATCAAAATTTCTGCCACATTTTTTCTATTCTGGCAACCCTATGCTTTGATAATTCCTACAAGCAGATGCTTCTTAGTTGTTGCTAATAGAACCGAGCAGTGAGTCGCGAGCACTGGAGTCTAATGTAGTTAAGCTAAGTTTTAGGGTGAGAATCTTGGATGTTTATATATTTAATAAAACATTGAAAATACTCACATACATCTGTGTTTTTGTCCCACAGCATCCCGACTCATTACGTGTACCCCCAGGCCTTCGTTCAGCCAAGCATGGTGATCCCCCACGTTCAGCCGACGACCGCTACACCTGCCGGCACCACCTCTCCTTACTTCGACTACACCGGGGCCGCATACGCGCAATACTCTGCCGCAGCCAACGCAGCCGCCACTGTGGCCTACGAGCAGTACCCCTACGCCGCCTCCCCTGCTGCCCCGGGCTACATGGCTACCGCTGGCTACGGCTTTGCTCTCCAGCAGCCTTTAGCCGCTGCCCCGGGCTCAGCTGCTGCCGCCGCGGCCTTCGGACAGTATCAGGCCCAGCAGCTGCAGGCCGACCGCTTACAATAGCTGCGGCTGCAACTGTTGCACAAGCCTAGAGAGGGAAGCTCCACCACTGCTCACCGCCGAAGCATTACAAGATTAGGAGAAGACGGGCGTTGCAACGTTGAAGGTGGGCCGAGTCAGCTCCAAGGCTGAAGCTCTTTAGACGGTGATGAGGGTGACAATAGTGAGATGGGATAGAAACTTTCCAACTTGCTGTGATTTAAAAGTGAAAAAAGGTTGCGGAACAAATCATGGAAATGATCACTGTTGGTATTACTATGAATACTGTTATTATTATCATTGCTATTGTCACTGCGGTAGGGTTTTATAAAGTAGAATGACACAAACACAGTGGTTGGTATACGGTAGGCCTTTAAGTCCTAATGCTAATGTTAGTAGGAGGAATAGCCTCTTTTTTTCCCACTTGTCATGTTCAAAGAAGTGTTATTTGGTTATTTAATGCCCTCAAAACTTTAATATTTTATTTATTATTATTGTTAATATCACACATTGAGGGTCAGACTTGTATTTTTTTTTGTTTTTCAGTTAATGTTTTCCGTTAATCAGGGAAATGGAACCGTTTCCAATGTGTTAGCTATTTTTTTTTTACACTTCTGTCTTGAAGTTAAGGTGTTGTACGTTGTGTCGAAAAACACATTCGACGAACAACCTTGATGATCTTCTTAATGCTGAATGTCCCTTTTTCATTTATGCTCAGCCTCGTCCTCTTGACCTATGCAAAGCAAACAAATCAACAAAACAAAAGAAACAACAAAAACAGAAGAAAAAAAATGCCATCAACTCTGACTAGACTCTTGGACTATGAGGAGGGAACGAGGCTCGGCAAAGACAAAGAGAAACGACAACTGACAAAAGAGGGGAGACAATGACAAACCCTAAATCTGTTGCTTTTTCCACATTTCACGCACATTCACGCATCCAGAGGCTGCAGAGCTGCCAGAAAGACAAAGGCAGCAAAGCAGCTCCGCTCTTTGTGACGGCGAGCGCAGCTGAAGGGTGGGGAGGGCCGCGCAGACAGATTTCTCTGGAAAAAACGCACCGTTTGTGCTTGTTTGTTGGGCTGTCACATTTTAATCCCCAGGCCGGCTTTTGGGAACCGACATTACGCCCCCCCCCCCAGCTCAACCCCTAACTCCCCTCTGGCTGCAGTCGTGTCAGCATTTCCACGCTGCTGCAGCTGGACGTCAGGTAAGCACCCACACTGTCTCCACAGCTGACCCCACAGCTGGACGGAATAGGGTTCTCTCATTGATGTCATGTTGGTCTTTGTGCCTTACATTTTTACAGCTATTTAAACAAGAGACATAAAAGCAGAAAAAAATTATTTAAGTTATTTATTTTTGCGGGTTGTTGACACTATAAGAGTTCAGACTTAGTGGAGGCACTGTGTTAATAATACCATGTACTCATCTCAAGGTAAACATAAGTTATTGTTTAGTTTACTATCAACATTATTATTACTACTAGTATTATTATTATTATTATTATTATTATTATTATTATTATTAACATGCTCAACCAAAAATAGTTATGTAGAAGTTATTTAAAACACTGTTAAGTGCACTGTACTTTGTAGAACAAAACATTAAATACTAGCTTTGTACATTTAAATGCAGGCCTGTTCACATGCAGGTTGATCTCTGAGTCTTCTCTGTTTAGCTGGGAGGTTTTAATAGGAAGTTTTACAGAAAACAAACAAAAAAAAAGAGCAAAAAATGCTGCTTTTCTCTTCTAGAATGTATTGCCGTCATCAGGGTTTCAGTAGCTGCTGCTGCCTCATATTCATCGGATCGGCTGTTTTACACTGTTGGGAACTTTTGTATACTTGAACTTTTTCTTACAAGGGAAATATGTAAAAAAAAGTAAATGACGAAAAAAAAAAAAATTCACTGTTAGTGGATGAAGGCCTTTAAACCGTTTATAATAAAACCTTCACTTCAGAATTTTAACAGCATGTAATCAAAGTGAAATAAAAACTATCTATATTTGAAGAAAAGTTGGTGTTAATTGTCTATTTTGTTATTTCTCCCCAGTAAACGTGATGGTTTTATAAACTCATACACAAATGTTGTCCTTTATTATAAGAAATAGTGCAGAAACATTGAAGCATGCTTTAAAACAGGACCGGCGGAGGCTCTGCATTCAGGAAAGGAGGCAAGGCAACAGATTGCAATTGAGATGGTTGAGATGGTAAAGGGGTGACAAACCCCTTTACACAAACCTAACAAAACAATAAATGGTACCAATAAATATTTATATGCATGCAAATTATTAGAACTAAACTAATCTAAGGTCAATCAATGATTACATTTAAATTAACAGGAGCTTTTTAATAGCACTTGTCTCCGTTTGCTGTTTCACCCTGCTGAGGAGACACACCTGAAAGGTAGGACAAACAATTAACCTCAAATAAAACAAACTTAACATTTCCCCACATTCTCCCTGTCCAGGAAGGATGGCCAGTCCCTCTGCCTGAAAGAATGTTTCAAAAAATGTCAATATAACTGAAATAAAGAACTGAAACCAAAAAGCATTTGTTCTGTAAATAAATATCAAAAATCTAATGGGATGGAGCCCTGGTCTCCATCACATAGTAAAACATTGTCATCATATTAAGTTTAGCCTACTTTACTTCCTACCTTCATGTAAATTTAAACTCCACCTTAAACCAAACAAATAATATAGCTGTGCCACTGTATGTTTGATTATTCTTTCAGCCTTTTTCATTATTTTTTATCTTTTGAGTATTTCATGCAGCAATTTATTTATTTTTTCTTTAAAGCAACAATAAGTAACTTTTTAAGATTCATAAAATATTTTTATAACTTTTGTGATTATACATCGATTTACAGTTCATTAAACACCTTTTTCATGACCCGAGGGGGTCAGGATCGGAAACCAAGAAACTTTGAGGAGGGTGGCAGGAACCCTGCCACACAAAACAGCTACAAATGTGCTGACTGCTTTGGTAGATCAGGAGTTTTACGACGCTATGTGCTGGTCATCATGGGAAATGCAGTCTTCCTTCAGTCTTCCTTTAGTGTAGCTTTAATATTGAAGAGCCGTGTTTTCTTTTTAACATCTTAAGTTTTTAAAATAATCCAACACAAAATTGCTTTATGCTTCCTGAAGGTCTTTTACATTTGTCTCTTGGCATCTTTTTCAATCATTATGAGTCGGATCCATTCAGATCAACACGGTTGACGACAAAACAAAAAAGAGAACTTGGAGGACTAAGAGAAATATCTGGAAAAGAAACCAGGAGCTTCCAGTAGGGCCTTTTGCTCTTATGGAGCAGGAGATTGATGAAAAACGCAGCACTTGAAAATAATATTTCTAACAGAGAGATAATTGAGCCATTAGGAAGTGAATATGCAAAATGACTTTCAGGTTGTCACATCTTGAAGCAAAATACCTTGCCAAATAATCCAGCTGTGCATCTTAAAATAATTTAACTTCCTTTTGTACATCTATCTATGTGGTGACTTTAAAAACATATTTTTATGTGTATTTTTATCAACTATATAATATGTAACCTTAAAATCTGAAATGTTATCACGTCACACAGTTCAACTTTCTTTTTGCTGTTATGATTTTTCCCATGGAGGTTAATGTAGTTATATATTTGCTCTATACATTTATTTTTTTATCTAATGTTCTTGTTTAGATGTTTTAAAATTTATTTGTTAGCAATTATCTTCTCTCCTCTTTTTTAACAGTGATAGAGATTTGATTTCAGTCTATTCCCAGTTTTTTATCAACGTGCTACGTGTGCTACAATATAAAAAAAGGAAAAAGCAATAGTAAAGAGTATCTAAGGTGTCCGTCTATCAATTAATTATTCATTTTCTCATCAATAAATCACGCTGATGGGAACGATCTGTTCCTCCTCTGCCTTTTTTTCCTTCTGCTTGAAGGAGTATTTTGGTCAGCTGTGAAACTAGAGGCGACATGTGGATAGAGCGTGACTATCAAACAGCATCAGCACTAAAAGAAACTTTGAAACTGGTCCGGTTAATCTTGTCTAAAAACTAAAATTCAAACATACTTATCTTAATTTAAAGGTAAACTTCCTAAGGGTCGGAACTACAGATTTCCGAACTTTCAGGGATCCCCACAAGGTTTCAATGAACGTTCTCTAAAGGCTTCTTAAAGTTCAGCACAACTTTCACAATGACACCTTTCGAGAACGTGTAATTTCAGAATAGAGGAGAACTTCCAGCTTGAGTAATGAGATCAGAATCTCCCTTAGAGATTTAGCTTGAGGATTATTTGTTTATTACCTCACCTTCTGTATTGTCTATGCCTCTCCTTTTAATTCCTTGCTGGTTTGATCCTCCAATTTCTGACTCCAGTACTTCTAAACAGATCTTCCTCAACTGTGCATTAAATGGCCCCCCTGTGCTGCTTTATCATCTCCCATCTGATGGGGAGACGACGGAGCAGCAAAGGGGGGCCATTTAATGCACAGTTGAGGAAGATCTTTTTAAAAGTACATCTCCCATCTGATGGGGAGACAACGGAGCAGCACAGGAGAACCATGTAAAGCCATCTATCAGGTTCTCAAAGCTCACTTAGTTTGATCCTGGATCCTTCATCATCAAATCCCTCCTGGAAGACAATGATTAAACATATTTTAACTTCTCCTCTTCTCACCTGGCCCTTCTACAAGCTCTTTTAATATTCTTTTGTTAACTAAACTTTACTCTGCTACGTTCTTCTTCTATCCAATTTGCATTAACTGCTGCAATTTCAACTAATAGCTTCATCTTTTCTGTCAGTGTTTGTCTCTCCATAGAAGCTACACCTGGTCTGGTCTTCTGTCAGCTTAGACCCTTTCCTGATCGGAGGTTTCTTCCTATTAAAGGGGAGATTTCCTTCTCCACCTTCTCTCTCATGCATGCTTAGTATGAGCTTTTGCTGTAAAATCAATGAGACAATGCCAGCTATGACCCACAGTCGTTGCATGCTGGTCTAGGTGCAAGTCAATGACTCGAGAAAATCGGCTCGGTTTCCTTAGATAAAACACCTTTTAAGATAACTTTCATTCTAAAATGGCTTGGTTAATTTCTTATAGGATGAACTTGAATGTATTTATAATTGGATCGACATGAATTCTCGAGTAAAGCGCCTTCACAAGGACCTTCAACCAGCTTCTACCAGCTCTTCCTCAATGATCACTCTCTATTTATCTCCATCGATCTAAAAATAAACTCTGCACAGCTTTCCAATCTCTGCCGAATTGAAGCAGCGCCACTGAACAATTGTGCCATCACCATGTTTCACCGTGGAGATGCCATCTTTGCATGGCAAATGCATATCTTGGTATATTGCTTTTCTGCTGCAACAATGTCAATCTGATTTTTAATGGTATAATGTTGTAGAGGTAAGACATCTATAACATTATGTAAACAATATAAAACAACAGAGTTTCTTCTAGTCTCAGTGTTTGTTTGTTTTTAACTGGCGCCTAAACAAAATGTGAGGGTAAATATTTGGGTAACGTTCCCCATATTGATTTCAAAAGTCTACATTAATGGTTACATGGAGGGTGAAGGACCGGTGTTGCAGGGCAGACCAGTGCAGGGACCGCCTGGTCTATCATCTATTTTTAGTTGAGTTTTCAATCTTGTCTGTTCACTTCAGAGGGGAAATTCACTGAGTCACAGTCCGGGTCTGGGTCTCTGAGGCTCTCAGGTTCCTCGTGTTATTTAATTAGGACATCCCGGAAGAGTGCTGTTGCTGCTGCCGCTACACACAGCCGAGAGAGGAGGACGCACTGGAGCGCGTGGTTAAAGACCACAGTTCCTGAGCAAACCAGAGGGAAATACAACTAAAGAAGACAAAAGAAATTTACCTTGGAGCATAAAAGGGAGGTAAGATGTTTCCATAGGTTGATTAAGATGGACTTTAGCTGGAGACAGGGAGGAGCAGAGGGGGCTCCAGTTCTGGTGGGTGGAGATATAAGGGCAAACATCTTCACTGCAATTTCACCTTTTTATAATGCTGCACCTCTTTACACTCAAGAATCCAAATCATTTGTGTGTTTTGAAAAACAATCCAATCATAATTAGGTTTTTATTTATCAACATGTGAGCTTCAGATCTAAGAATCTACAGTCTACATTGCCCTACATGTTTAATTTCACACTGGTAATATGAAATAAATGTTTTTTGTGGCTTTCTTTTGTTTATTTTTTCTTCAATTTAATCAACGTATTAACAGGATCTAAATGAAATATGTGCTTATTTTGAATATTCTTCCCAGGACACCCAACTATAAATTGCCGTACAGTTTATACAGTCTGTTTTTTTTTTTTAGAACACAGAACACAAGATATAGTCGAAAGTAGAGCCAAGCAAACTGACGCCTAGTTTTACTTTGCTACAAACAGCAGACTGCTGCCCAATATAGCCCCAAAGATCAGATACCAGGCCGCACAGGCTGAAATTCTTCAGGAGTTGCTTTCTCAGCTGTTGGCTTTTCCATCTTTTCACTGCAGGTCCATAACCACACCTGTGAGAACAGGTGAAGTTGTAAAACACCACATAACACAACAAATCTACACAGTCGCGACATTTTCCTTTTTGTTTGGCAGGTTTTTTTGATCCAGTAACAGGAACTGTTTGTTGAATTAATTAATATTGAAGACAGCGTGAAAACTTACAAACTTTGCATCACCAGGGAGAGTTTGGCTGAACGACAACAAGATCAGTTCAGATGGAGTGAGACTATTTGTACTTTCATGGCATGTACAATTTATTTGTGTTGTAGGGCATGTATTTTAATAAAACGTTACATGGTTTAACATTAGTTTTTATAATTAAAGTTCTGAAAAGTGTGGCATGGATTTGTAATCACCACTCTGGGTCGGTACTGTCGAAACAGCTTTTGCTGCTAAAAGACCGTACAAATCTGTTAAGGTACATCTGTATCAGCTTTAAACATTTAGACAGACATTTCTGCAGAATGTTCTTAACAAAATAACTCCATCCTCAATGAAACTGGATTTCGTCCCAGGCTTTGACTGGAATTGGCTGGATGTTTAAGGAGGTGCTTGAAGATTAATCTTTACCTAATCTAGAGTTATCATGAGTCCTTTGCATCCCTTATCCAGTCTTTTAGTATTGGGTGGCGAGCCATTTCCAGGATAGTGTTGGTCTTTCACATTCAATCCCCCAAAAATGCATTTAAAGTTTGTGGTTGTAAAATGTCAAGATGTGGATAAGTTATCATCGATTTTCTTTTGCTTCCAGTGAATTGCAAATTGCTCACAAAAGACAAAAACACTGCTTTGTTGAAGCATCAAGTTAATCTCTCGGTTCTAATTGGAAATCAGACAAGTACAGATTTTTAAGTATCTGTGATTTAGCAATTTTTTTGGAAAGGGAAATTATGACTTTCATTCTAGTACATTTCAAAGGCAAATATTACAGTGGTAAATATTAGTAGTGACTCCACCATATATTTCTAAGAAGCTTGTTGTTTCTCGTTCATTTTAGGCTGAGCACTGCTTTGTAATCCGATGTTGGTGTTTTGTTGTTTGAAATTCAATCTGCATCAAACTGTCTTACTCAACGAAAATGGATACTAATCACACTCGCCACTCACACCTGGGATAAATTTGGAAGGAAACATCCTCCTCATTTAGTTTTGGGGTCTCTCTCGTCTTCATTCACACCCAGCTTGGCAATGAAGATGGTAGGAGAAACTCATGCGGAGAAACAAACACACCCATTTCCAAACTTCAGCTTGGTAGTTAAGAATTTGGGAAGAGAAATAGTTTTTATCATCTCCAAGCTTGAAACCACAGCCAGATTATTTTAATTAATACCCTGGAAGATTGACTGAAGAAATGATTTGGGGAAACTATCTCTGACCAATGTTGTTCAGTATTGCAGTATTTGCAGATTTTTCTTTACAGTTGATGTAGGCTTTTTTAATTTCAGAACATCATCAGATGGTTTTCAGGGAGTTTACATTCTGTAGCTCTTTAAAGCATTCAGGAAACAGTACATTATAGATTATATACATTTTTTTGTTTCATGTTATATTTATTTAGTTTTGTCCTTTTTGGCCCTCAGTACAACTGAATCAATTCGCAGACGCCACTTTGAGAACTCTCACTTTAGGAAACAAATGCTAGTTCCTCCCTTAAAGCAACACTGAGTAACTTTTCAACTTTTATAAAATATTTTTATAACTTTTGTGAATATACGTCAATTTGCAGCTCACTGAATGACAGTCCTTGGGAAATCATTCAGTCTTCCTTCGGGCAAAACACTTTTGTTCACACTGGCCTCCAAAATTGACCAAAACTTAAACTTCTTTAATGTTGCTTGAAGATTACAAACCCTAATATATCAGAATATTCCCTATATTAAGATAAGGAAGGTTAAGATCAAAAAATGTGTGTAGATTAGACCAAAGTGCAGACAAGACATCAGAGTTAGCAGACAGGAAAGGTGAGAGATGACAAAGCAGGGATAGATGAGAAAATAAACCATAAACTAATCTAAATTAGTGAACATGAAGAATCACTATCTATAGAAATAAATCTAAACACAGATAATAAGAATGAATACAAATAACTAAAAATCAGGTCCAGAGTAAATAAAGATATCATATTATGAATAATGATGAGTTAAACAAGATTTGGTCCTTCTAGATCTAATTCTTTACTCTTTTGTTTTTGTGGCTAAGTTTGCATCAGTTGTTGTTGTTGGAATATTAGCTGTAGCTCTCCAGGTTTCTGGCGTTGATGGGAGGTGGTTCGCAGAGCAAAAAATAACAAGTGACTCCAACGACAGGCATGTTTCACTGCTGGGAGACTTCTCCGGAGAGATGACACAACTACTTCCTCCAGAACATGTTTGCTGCTTCATAGCCCATAATTATCGGATGAAATAACAGGCAGGGGGCCTCATTAAGTCTGAATCACTGAGATGGTTCTTATGTGTGTTTTTAAAATCATTTTCCAAAGAGAAAAAAAACAACAACAAAAAAGGTCTCGGATTGGAGAGTACGTATTAGCTAACTGTAGTTTGCAGAAACATGACTTGGATAGATGGATTTGATTCCCCTTTGGCTCACTAATAAATATTAGAAACTGGTCTGCATTTTCTCAGGATGAACCTTATAGCTAACGCTAATCAACTATGTTTATTTAATGGCTATCTAACCTCTAAACCTATAAGTAATATATTTTATTTTAGTAAGTATTAAATGTAATCAGTTTGGAATAGTCATAATAAACTCTTTTCAAACAGTTAAAGTGTGCCAATTATATATGATTATCAAATGCCTTACAAACATGCATTTCACTTTTTGTTACAACCACAATCACAGAATCAGGGTGTTTATCATAATAAGGTTTTTCAACAAATATTTAATTAGATCTAGGTCTGGACTTTGACTGACATATTTTAACGCATAGATTACATTCTAGTTTCATATTTAAGATGAATGTCCTGCTGGAAGAGGAACCTCCAGCCAAGTCCCAAGCTTTTTTCAGTCTATAACATATGATTCACCTGTGTTTCGCTCCATCAGTCTTCCACATTGTGCATCACAGAGATGGAGTATCTTGTGTTTTCCATGCTTTGCTCAATGCTCGGAACTCTGTATATAAATTTTTTGTTAGATTTTGTTAAATTAATACTTGATTTTGATTCTAGTTGTTTTTTACCCAAACATAGCACTTTTTTACATCTACAGTTTTAATTATTTTCTTACAAACATTTAAAGTTATGGTACAGTAAAATACTCTGGACTCACGAGACTAGAGTAGCTACTTCTAGATGTTACTTGTGTCTGTAAGGGTGACTTCTTCTGGCTTTCTAGTTAGATTGGCTTTCTTCCTGCCGCTCATCAATATATGACATCTATTTGGAGGAAAGGACTGGTTTCTTGTCGACACACTGTTCCAAATGAGTGGCAGATCTCTGAAAGCTCCTCCAAAGTTACTCTGGGTCTCTTGGCCTTTTGATGAAACGTGAACAGTTTGTAGCTTTGGAAACGTAACATAAATGTTGAAATGACGGCTTGAACGTTGCACCTTTAGATGTTGGCAATCTATTTTTTAACTTCTAGATGTAAACCTCTGCATTAGTTGTTCTGATATTTAACTTTGAGGTACTGGAGCAGAGGGAGCAGAATACACAAGCACACCACACTTTTCAGATTTGTATTTGTTGAAATGTTCACAAAATGTGTATCATTTTCTTTCAACTTTACAGTTATTCTCAACATGAAGTTCTTCTGTCAAAAAAATACATTATGGTTTTGTTTTTATTTTGACATGAATGAATGTGAAAGAAATTAATACTCGTTGCCGTTTATGGACTTTTTATGTCTTCTTCTCTTTTCCCTGGTTTAAATAAATTTCATCATGGGTTCAGCAACCTAAATCCTAAATGTCTTATTCAACAAGCTGCATTAGATGAAACCAGGTCTTTATGAAAAACTTAGAGTACTTTTTGTCATCTTGTCAAAACCACAGAGACAATTAACTTCTGCTTGTTTTTTGTTTGTATTTTTTTCACAGGACTGTCATCATGGAGGATTTAATGCAACGGTTGGAGCGAGCCGTGACTCGCATGGAGGAAATATCGGTCAAAATTCAGACATCTAGCAATATGACCAATGGGAACTGTGTTAATGGAGTAGATGGAGGCGAGTCTGTGCATAAAAATGTCAATTAAAACATTTCCAGAGTGACTCCCTGCTGTAGTCAGGAGGTTCAATTGAACAGACAATGTCTCTGAATGTTTTTTCAGGTCAGAGTGTGGAGGTGTTCGACTTGCTGCTCGAAGGTCCACTGTCAGACTATCTGAACCGCAGCAGAGCTATAGGAAGCGAAGTGGAGAAACATGTAAGTCAGGGGCGACCGATCAGTCAATTAGGGCCTATATTGGGTGTAACTCTGGCAACAGAATAACAAAGGAGGAAATGTTTACATGTGGACTGACTTTTACTGGAAGTGAGAGACCACACTTTTGCAGAGCTTAACACTGAAAAAAGCTTCAATAACTGGGTGCAGATAGATGGTTTCTAATGTGTATTGATGCATATCAGGGTATATTAGATGCATTAACTGTGATGTCACGTCCCTTGGTTTAAGTAAGCGTGTTAGTGTGTCTTTGTTTTAGCAGTCATTTCCTGGAGGAGGCTGGATATCTGAATGTTAAATTTATTTTAAATACTCAGTTTAAAAAATATTCATTGATGAACTGCAGTTGTTAATAACTTTGCTAAAACCTTTTGTTTTCTGTCACTTTCTCTTGCACTAAAATGCATCTGAATGGGACTCACTACTACACAGTGCATGAAGTGTGTTTATTAATGAGTTACGGTTTGGACAGTAGATCAAAAAATATTTACTGGAAATTTTATTTTTGACATCTTTATGGAAGCTTCGATTGGGATAGTAAAACTAACAGGGGGTGATAGTGGCTCTTCTCTAAATAGATCACCGTTGGGTAAAGTGAAGTGGATTTAGGCCTCACTTCACTGGACAGCAAAGTATAAACAGTCAGGATTGTTCCTCTCCAGATCTTAATCATCGATAGACACACATGTCATACTACTACTTCATGTCTGAAGCAAGTGGAAGGTCTGTGGTGCGCCGATTAGTCAACATTAGACAACAGCTTTCTGGTCTCTGTAAAGTCTGGAATGAAGGCAAAACAGAACTTTGATACAACATTTTTCATTAAACTGCATTGGTTTTCTTTTGATGCTTTATGGAAACCTAAATTCACCGAACACAGCAAAGACAGACGAATGCCTTTATTTTCTCTACACTTTAAAAGATTGTTTCTATCTCTGTTTCTCATCACTGGTCGCGGTGGAGGAAGGAAGTGTGTGTGTGACTGAGAACCCAAGGCAGTTTTTAAAAAGTTTTTAGAGACCCTTATATGGTAAAAACCTCCCTGGTGGTTCCTCTGTCCACAACTTGAAGCTTCAAACACACACGGGACTCACATAGCTGGAAATAACCCAATCTTTTTTGTGTTTTCCGGTTCTAAAGTCAACATTTTTCCAGATTGTGAGACTAATGAAAATAAATCTGTATAAAACATTTTTTATTTCTTTTTCGATTTCGCAGGCAGAGATGGTGAATGAGGCGCTGCAGACTCAGAGAGAGTTCCTGCAGATGGCCTTCACGCACCAGCAACCTGCACAGGTAAAACACCAAGCCTATGGATGATATTTGGTATAAAAAAAGTTTAGATTTCAGTGCAGAAATAATCACAGAATCACTTCCATGTGGAATTTATCTAATCTGTGTTATAAATTATAAGAATTTAATAGCCGCAGCATCACATTGTGACAACACAGTGTTACGCATGCACTAAAATACATATACAGTACATATTGATTTCACACAAATTGTTAATGTTTTGCTACGCCACTATATTTTAATATCATAATTTTCAAACAGATCTATAAAAAAAATAGGTTTCAGAGTAACTAGATGAGGTTGACAGTCCTCAAATCATGCATGTGCAGCACAGCATGGAATAAATAATACAGCAAGTTCTGTTTAGCAGAGTTCCTTAAGCTGATCCAAGGCAGAGCCACGTAAAGTTTGGTTCACCATGATGTTTAGATGTGAGCATGTCCGAGCCACCAGCTTTGAGAGGACATGTAGTGTTATGCCTCTGTACCACCTACATTAAGTTGTTGCATGTTTTTAAAATAATAGAAAAAATACTACCTCTCATTATGAGGTCTGAGCTTACCTGTGATTAAATTTACTCTCAACCTTTTACTGAAACCACAAACAAAACTATTGGAGCATGCATGCATGCATAACAATGTTGTAACAAATCCAAGAATGTTGATTTACTAAATTATAGAAAAAGATTCCCACTTTCTCTGTAGGACTTTGCTAAGATCAACGACAGCACAGTTCTCATGACCAATCACTCAGTTCTGTGCGAGAGTCTGCGTTCCCCCAGCAGACTGACCCATGCACACAGGGATTATTCTGCTCTTTGACCAGGAAAACTGCTAATGCAACACATTCCAAAAATGCCAAACAGCGGAGGGAAAAAAAAGGGCTGCGACAGAAAGCTGCGTAGGACAGAAGTGGGAATGATTTCATCCCTCTAGACTGCTGGTTGTGCGTTGGTGTCAGTGGGTCCACCAGGAAGTGAGTTCTCCCAAACTGTTGGATCATTGGTTAGGAAAGGGAGGAAAGAGCTCTGAGGGAAAGCCATTCAAAACAAACAAGGAAGTCAAGAGGATTTTTAGAAAAGGTGCCTCACGTGGTGCAAAACCTACTGAGCAATCAGAGAGGTGCATCAGTGTTTTCATTTAGTCTTTCTAGATTATCCAGAATCCAGGACATCTTTAACTCACTCCAAAGGTTTCTGTGTGTCTGCCCGCTGAGATGATAATAGAAGAAGGTTGAAAATTATGTCTAGTAAATTATTACTTTGTTTATTTTCCCACAGCTTACTGACGATGCCGAGGTATTTGGAACAGGTCGGGAGGCCGTAGGCTCCAAAAATAGCTAAAACAGAGCGTAAAGTACACGACCACTCACATGCGCTTCACTTAATTTGATTCTGGCAGCAAATAGGTTTGGATTCTCTTTTAAATTTGTGAGTTTTTCATTGACCTTAGAAAATGTTGATTTTTTTTGTATTGTTTCCAAAACAGGTGAAATTTTCAATTTTGAATGTGCATTGTACTTGCAAAGCACTTTTTACATGGCGTTTCGGTTTGGAAATAACTTAGCATACCTTAGCTTGGAGAGTTATTTTGTTCTATGCACAACGCAAGCTTAAAGCCTCCACCCACCCTTTGAAATTAAATCTCATCACCACAATATATATATATATCAGTAGTATGCAGTGCAGCTGTGAAACGACATGTATAAACCTAGGTAATGCTTTTCTTTTCCCCTTCCTTCTTTCAAACACACACACAAGCATTTCACAAAGTCCTGGCCTTTCTCTCCTGCGCTGCACTGTGGTGCTCCCTGGCTTTTTATGGACATGTTCTATATTTGAGCCTCCAGTCAGTGTGAGAGATGGAGAGTTAGAGTCAAGCCCAGAGAAAGGAAGGCAAAGAAAGTAGCATGACCTTAGGTTGGCCTGCTTGTTTCTAGGAGTTTGGGGGTTTGGAAACAGTATGTTCCCTATTTTTCCTCCTTTGCCCAAGTGCTTGAATATCAAGTTAAAATCTTTGGTGCAAAGCTCTGACAATCTTTTGTCATTTACTGATACGACTTAGATTTGGAGCCAACTAGGTGATTCAAACAGATAATTGTGCTTTGATCTAAACCATTCCTGTAGGTATTTTTTTTATTGGATGGTTTAAACCAGTCTGCAGGTTTGCTTCCATGATTAATCTAAATAGAGCTCCATCTACCTTACAATCATCTAAATTACCTGTGCTCTTCATAATCAGAAACAAAATAAGCTTTATTTAACAAGATTATGTTCACAAACAGTGAATTTGACTTATATTTACTTATATACATTTTTCCTTCACACTTCAAAGTCTACTCCACCAACCTGAAGGTAAAACTCAGAACGGTTTGTGTCTACAATGTGTGGAGTCAGACGTTTTCCTGAAACCAGAGCTGAACATGTCCAGGATGGATTAAACTTTTATGGGTCTTTTGTAGTCATACTGATAGCCCAAAGAAGATTTACATATGAGTCATCATTCACCCAGCCCAATCCAACAAAGCGCAGTTTTCTGGGAACTTTGGGGTAATATCCCTTTCCCAACAGCAGGTTGGTATGTGGTGATGGATACTAGAATAAAACTCACAACACTCCAATTTCTACAAACCTCCCATCTGGGGCCAATACACAACACCGACCAGCTTCCATGCCCATGCTAAAGAGCAACGAAGCATCCTCACAACATAATACTATCACCACAATGGTTTGACCTTGATCTGGTCTAATTGATTTGCAGGGTTAGTTTTCAAACACGCATTTTGCATGCAGACCAATTTTCATCTCATCTTACCATTACCTGTTGTTCTTCTTGTTTGCTTTGGTGTTACTTTAACACTGACTTTCTTAATGTCATTCTTTTGAAAAGGTCCAATCTAACAGTTTATTATTCTTCCACATAAAAGGTCGATGTCTGCAGCTCTTCCAGAGTTACCATGTGCCTATTGATTAGAAATGCAAATAAAGCTTTATAGTCTTGGTTCTTATTTAAACGAAAAACACATTTTAAAACCATGTGCCAACTGAAAATATAGCAATGCTTACTTTATCTAATATATAAAATTCCAGAAAATGTTACATGTATTAAATGTTGAAGGGTTTTGAATACCTTTTACAAAGGACTATGAAGTTGTGTCTCAAAAGTGGTGCATACAACTTAAAGACAGAAGATGCTGGAAAACACAATAAATGCAAAAGTTACTCTGTTTTGCCCCCACCTTATTTATTTTTGATTTAGTTGCTGTGGCCAATGGCATGCAGTAAATCTGTGAAATTTGCCCGCTGTGGAAAGTATTTCTTTGATTGCTGTCGTATAGACCCCTGATATGATAACTTTCAAGCTTTGGCTGCATACGGCTCTGAGTTCAGTGTAGGGTGGAAGTTTGATTGGTGAACTGTAAACACTGGAGATGCGGGATGCCTTACAAGGCCAGAGGGATCTCCCCACGAGTAAAGGAATGTCGGAAAGAAAAGGAGCGACGGGGAAGTCTGGATTAGAACCGAGAGTCGCGCTAAACTGATTCTAAGATCTGGAAAATCCAATGGAAAACCTTCTGGGGGACAGGTGGAATAAGGCAGTGGAATAAAACTGAAAATCATCCGAGGCATTTTTATAAACCATGTCCGTGTAAATAGACGGCATGTACTAAGAAGGACCTTTGAAAAAGACTACATAGATATTAAGTATTACATTTACCACCTTCTCAACCTCATTCGTGACTTTACTTCCCCTCTGTTGTCATTTTGTTAATTTCTCAATGTTTGCTCTTGCAGAAGGAGCTGCAAGACCTCCTGAGGCCAATTTCTGATCACATCAAGAAGATCCAGAACTTCAGAGAACAAAACCGAGGCAGCTCGCTCTTCAATCACCTGTCGGCTGTCAGTGAGAGCATCCCCGCGTTGGGCTGGGTGGCAGTGGTACGAAATAGGGATTTTTTTTCCACAAATGAGAATTGTGGAAAAAAAGCAGAATTTTACATATAATAAAGTTAGAAAGTTAGAAATTGTTCCAAAGAAAACAAAATTCTACATTTGAGATGTACTTCTAAAGTCTTTTTTAATTGCTTGATGCATGATTTCTGTTTACCCTCACTAAACCAGCTTATCTAGCCTTTCCAGCTAAATATTATTTATATACAGATGAAAGCTTCTTCCCTTTAGGACTTAAAACCGTCTCTGGTCTGTGTAAGTCGTTGTCATGAAGGCACTTTCTCCATGTTAATCAAATTCATGCTGAACTTTTAGATATCGGTGTGAACTTTTCAGCTTTTAACCTGAAATGAAGACTAATCTGCAGTAAAGGTAGAGCATTAATACTGCTGTCAGGATAAGAAAAGACTTTCTCATCAGATTGCTCGTTTCTGTTCCTATCTCAGAGTCAGAAACCCGGTCCATACGTAAAGGAAATGAATGATGCAGCCACATTCTACACCAACAGAGTGCTAAAGGACTTCAAGGAAATGTAAGTATGCTTCAGAAATGCTGATTTCAAAAATAAAAATGTATACACATATGCTACATTCCAATTGTTTAAAGACAGAACTTAATTTTTTCATTTAAAATTTTAAAAGTTTGTAGATCGCTCTTATTTTAGGATTTAGATCTGAATAAAAGCTGTTGTTTTTTATATATAAGACCTATTTCCTTGTTGGTTTGTTCATAGATTTCTCAATTTTATCTAATTAAAAGACCCCCACGGGGTGTTATTTAAAACATCCTGGTTTTTCAGAGAGTTCATTAAGCCACTCACTCCAAGGTTCCCAGGACCTTTGGAAGAGAAACTGGCCCACAGCATCATAAATCTTCCTCTATTTAATGGGCATAAGAGGCTTTTTCACATGCTATGTTTGACCTTACAAACTCATCTTTTGTTTGTAGGTTTTTTGACTTGAAAGGCTTAATTTAAAATAGGGTTTTTTCCGATCGAATATTTATATCGATCTAATATCAGCCAAAAATGGAATATTAGATTACAGCAGATAAAACTCTAAAATGTCCAACACAAGCAGTCCGCCCCAACGTTTCATTCATGCCACCATTGTCTACTATTTTATTCAATTGTAGAACCTTAGTTCTTCACGGAAAAGTAAAATGTTTGTGTAACTCATAAACCCTTTTGAGTAAAATCATTTAATCCAGCATTTTATAATATATTCCATTGCAAAACTGATAAAGTCTGTATAATTCATGGTGATATCATGTAAATATCAGTTATGGGCAAAACTGAAGAGTGAAATATTGGTACTACATTTAAGATTCAAATGTTGACAAAGAAAAATAATATCTTTCTCTGGAATGCTTACCGAAACAAGTTAGGTTAAAGATAGCATCAATGAAGACTTGGTATCCCAAGATGCTCTAGTTTTTAAAGAAGCACTTTCTGTGTAAAACCTACTTTCTACTTACCTGCTTTAAAATTGAACAGCACATTCATATATTCCTTTCTCTTCTCATTTCGACCGTCACATTTGTCTGGTCTGTCACGCACAGTCCCTGTTTTCTCAGCGACAGGGGTCACGTGGACTGGGTGCACTCATACCTGTCGATCTGGACCGAGATGCAGTCCTTCATCAAGCAGCACCACACGGCAGGACTGGCATGGAGCAAGACTGTGAGTCAGATCCAGCGATGATTACAACAATCAGAACTAATACTGTTTGTGTTTTTCCAGCAGAGGGAAATCACTGGTGTGTTTTCTCAGCTGTGGTTCTGTGGTGATTTTAAACCTGCTAGATTTTTATTTATTTTTTTTATTTTGCAAACATTACCCTTTTTAGTTAGAAAGCAGCGAGGTTACAAAGACCACAGTAGAGAGCATAAATGACTGAATGAGGGTTTTCTCAGTGGCTGCACTTCATATCTCTTAGCAGAGCTATCAAAACATCAGACACTACCACACGCTTCTGGTTTTGGATGTTCCATCTCAGGAACTCCTCAGTAGATCCCAGAGATTATGATGGAAGGAAAATAAATATTTTCATTTAATTTGTCCTTTTTTTTTCTTTTTTTCCATTACTTTGTGGTTGTACAAAAAAAAAAGTCCAACCTTTTACAGTTTCTTACTTTGAAACCACAAATTTTAACCACAAAATATTGAGCACATTCATATGCAATGTAGCAACACACAGTGTCTCATAATTATGAGGTAAAGGAAAAAAGACAGATTAGGGTATAAATTTGTTTAAGAAAGAAATCTGAAAAATGTGGCATTCATTGTATTCACCTGCCTTCACTCTTGTGTATCGAAAGAAAACTAAATGCAACAAATTACCTTCAGAGATCTGGCTAGGAGAACAATAAGAAGCTGCAGATATTCACAATCCCGGTGGGAGAATATGTTGTCAAAGTAGTTATTAGTTGTGGAGTCTTCAAATCTATTAAAAAGTTGGAAAAGAAGTCAGTTAAAAGTTTGAGTTATGTTTAAAGTTTACTCCAAGCTGCTTGGTGGACATAGAAAGCATTTGGATGAAGCTCCTCTGCTAATGTTTGATGCAATTAAATGTTTTGGCCTGCATGTATATTCCTGGGTGTAGAAAAAAAAATTAACGCTGCTGATCACAATTAACACACTATGCCCAAACTAAAACATGGTGGTGGCAGCATCAGTTTGTGGGTATGCTTTTTTAGAAAAATCCTGGAAGAAAACCTCTTACTGGCTGTGATTAAATAGTTTAGTTCAAAATGTTTCCTTATGTTATAATTTCTTAGCAACAGTTCAGACCTGAATCCAATTGTGCAACTATAGGAAGACTTGAAACTTGCTGTTTTGACCAGTCTAGTCATTTTGAATATCGAAAAATTGATCCAAATTCTCATGTGTAAAAATGACTAATGTTGCAAACATTGACGAAATATTGACTTAGTGGAGCTTTCCATCATGTTTATATTTAATTACTTCCGTGGGTTTGTCTATCACATAAACTCCAGGTAAACCACATTGCAGATTTTGCTTTTATTCTGATATGATGGTTGAAAATTCAAGGGATATTGATACTTCCTAGAGCCTCTTTATCATTTGGGACTGTAGTATATCAGGGCTATGCAGTTACATGACATGTTACCTGCCTGTAACAGATAAAAGGGCTTGAATATGAACTTCATGTTTAAGTAAATATTTCCCAGTCAAAGAAGAGTAAAATCTAATATTTGTATTAATCATTGTTTTAAGAATCAAGCAAGCTAGAATCACTGCTTAGGAGAAAAACAGACTGTTGAATTGTAGGTTTACTAGAGAGCGTGTTGCATTCATGGTACTTACCACCATAGGAATTATCATTTTATAAGAATTTCTGAAGGTTGGCTAAATCTATGTGTGGTTTTTTGTTTGTTTTTTCATAATATTATGAATAAGAATATCAGTAATATTACTATTGAGTTTTTAAAATCTTCCTCCAGAAGTTATAAAACTCTCTAGGATGTTGGTCCTTCGGTCTTTGCTCAATGCTTACAGGACATAAAAACCACATTGTGTCTTTATTATGCATACTTTTTTTTCCCAGTATGAATCAATAAACATTACTGTGCGTTACTGAGCTTTAGGGACAGCTGTTTTGCGACATGTGCGCTCAAAATCATCTGCGGCTTTAAAACGACAATAGAAACCTGTCTCATTCTGAACAACTGTGTCCACATGTGCTTTCTGCACGAAGAAACCTGAGTCTGTCGAGGCCGTTCGCGTCAGCTGCTGCTCAGAGGTGATGTGTGTTGCGTGCACAAGAAGGGAAGTGTGCTGTCCTAACAGGTGGTCCTCAGGGTTTCTTCACAGAAGAAACTTACAAAAGAGGCCTGTGTGCGCTCGCTGCCTGTGCTGTAACCTAAACTGCGGGTCTGCGTGCTGTTTCAGCACAGCTGCCGTCTGCCGTCTGTCCATTCTCTCACATGTAGACACGTGTATGTACAGTTCGGGCGGCAACACAAGTGGCTCAGGCCGAAGAAAAAAGATGTGGGATTAAGAGTTTATGTGTGAAATAAAAAAACATAGCAGCAAACTGTTGCAGCCCGTCAGTGCCACACTTTTTACAGCTTGAACCAGTAAGCTGCCAAAAATTTGTTCCAGCTGTTCCATGTGGACTTAGTGATAACCAGGCTCTGGCCTGCAGACTGTGTTAACTGTGTACTGTATTAAATAATTTAAGATAAAAACACATTAACAATTTTTTCAGGTTTCATAGATCCCTCAGTAACCTTCTTACTGTAATTTTATTGTAGGGTCTTTAAATACCTTCAAAGCTGACCTTACAGCTTCTTGATCCAAGGAGTTTGTGTTTCGTTTGTCTCTTAAAGCAAAACTAAAAAATTTTCAACCTTTATAAAATATTTTCATAGCGTTTGTGATTATACGTCAATGTACGGCTCGTTAAATGACACCTCTGTCATGGCCCGAGGGTGACCATATTGCTTTAACCGGTGCCAAGAAACTTTGGACAAATGTGCTGACCGCTTTACGGCATACGTCACTTCCCCCGTTTCTAATTTTCAACATCATCATATGACATTGTTTCTTCACAATTAGATTCATTACCTCATTGCTATTCATCCATCACACAGACACTGGAAACAGAAATGTGCTTCAATCACACTGCAGGTAACCGGGAGAGCAGGATTTTAGGATCTTATTTGCTGTACAGTCTTCTTTCAGGCAAAACACTAGAATAGAATAGAATAGAATAGAATAGAATAGAATAGAATAGAATAGAATACAATGCCTTTTTATTGTCATTATACACATTGTACAATGAGATTGGAAGACCACTCCTTTCAGTGCCGTGCAAAAAAAAAGAATAAAATATCTCTAAAAAATATATAACAGAAATAAACAGAAATATGTGAATGATCTGCAGGAAATAAATTTTTTTTAAGAATATGGAGTATATGCAGAAAATAACATTTCTAGATAATTGACGGTGGTGGTGATTAATGCCATTTGATTAATGTCAAGGGTCAAATATCCACTCTAAGAAGAACGCTGAGTGACAGATGAAACATTGTCATACTGGAGGTTTTGTGTCTTTCTGATTTAAACAGTTTAAAAGATGAACTGTGCAAATAAGTAGGTAATTTCATCGTGTCAAGCATCTTTCAACTATTTTACTGTTTTCTGCTTGAGACAATTAAAAGTTATTTAAGGGTAAATATTATATTATTATATGGTTATAATCAAAAAATCTGACTTAATCTGAACTCTCATTTCTGTTAATTTTAGGTTTCTAGAAATCCTTGAATGATCTTGTGTCTTTGAGTGTTCTTGAGCATCTATACTATCTATAAGTTGTTCAATTTCCAGCTTTCCACATTTTTCGATTCCAGCACCTGTATATTTTTAGCTAAACATTTTTATGTATAGAAACTTTGACTCGTAAATTAATCTCAAATAGAAATAAATCATCAAGGAATAAACATTATTTCTCCACCTAAATGTTTTTTTTAATACTTTACAAATCTGTAAAAACATAAAATCAAAGGCTAATGTACAGTATTTTAATTTCAGTGCTTTGTTGGTTACAGGTGATATGACGTTATGATCAGGTACAAAACTTGGATTCAATACTTGTTAAGACAGTCAGAAAGCTCTTAAAATAAACTAGGACAACTTTAAAACTTTCCAAGACAGTCTGGAAATTAGGATGATAGTTTCAAAAGTTCCCAATAACACTTTATAATCCTAATTGACTTTTAAACTTGCGCTTTAGTTTTAGAATAATATCAACTGGTTCATTTTATCGCTTTTGCATTTTTACTATAGCTGAATAACTTCCACTTTTTAATGCATACAAATATTTATCATTATTAGTTATTCTTCCTTTTTTTTTTTATTAAGCCCCACAGAATCAATCAAAATATTATGTTATTTCTTTATTTCATACTGGCTTTTTGTTTGGAAAAGGGAGAATCTTGTTAATCTAATGTGCACAAAACAAAGAGCTTCACAAATAATGTTTAAGTAATTAGGTGTAAAAACATCGGCTGTGATTTAAAACTTTTCCCGACACCTTACGAACATTAAACCCAGCCTGGCTTGTCCTCCTTTTCAGTGCTGAGAACCCAGTGTCACTATTTCCTGTGCAACACTCCCTCAAATGGACATGTTTAATACTGCAGCTGCTGAGTCTACTGTAGAACATTTTACAGAGTCCACCTCAAACCTCAGTGCAGTCCTGATGCTGTTGTCTTTTCTTGCAGGGTCCAATTGCTTCTGCGTCTTCAGACTCATCCTTGGCGCCCAGTTTTCCGTGTCCACCACCTCCCCCCGGCCCTCCTCCGCTCTTCACTAATGATGAAGACTCCAAGTCTCAGGCAGGCAGCGCACCACCTCAACAGTCAGCTTTGTTTGCCCAACTCAACCAGGGCATGGATATCACTAAAGGTAAACCCAAAACTTCCCTCAAACAGCTGAGGATGTTCAGTCAGAATCAGCCGTTCTATTTTGGTTCACTTCTCTAGTCAGAAAATATATTCTTTGTTGATTTACATTTACAGTTGTGCTCATTTCCGTCAAAGCGTTTCCTTCCAATGTGCTTTCCGAATATATCCTTTGACATTTCACCCTGTAAACAACCAAACTCTTGATTAATTATCTTTTTTGGTTGCCCTCTATGTGGATGGGTTCAGTGACTTGATAACTACTTTTTAAAGTAAATGCTTAAAATAAAGCGAACTTTGGATGATATTCTATTTTTATGAGATGTATCTGTGCGTGTTTAGGTCTGAAGCACGTATCAGATGAGCAGAAGACCCATAAAAACCCAAATCTTCGTTCCCTAACATCAACAACAGTTAAAAACAAGGATCCCCAGCCTGAAAGCGCTCCCAAAGCTGTTGCTAAGAACAGACCGCCTCTGCTGGAGCTGGAGGGGAAAAAATGGAGGGTGGTATGCAAACTCGCAAAACTCACTAACCTGGATTCGCCATCTTCCTGTGCACACAACTAAATCACCAGAAATGTAAATCTACTTCATCTCTGTTGAAGGAAAACTTTGAGCAGAAACACGACCTGGTTATCGAGGAAACAGAGCTGAAACAGGTAGTGTACGTCTTTGGCTGCAACAACTCCACCCTGCAGGTCAAGGGCAAAATTAACTCCATCATTGTAGGTGAGTTGCCAGGAAACACACCTATTAGTATAGACTCAATTTTTTCACCTAAACTTGGTTTGTTTTTGTCTTTCCCCAGACAATTGTAAAAAGCTTGGTCTGGTTTTCGAGAATGCTGTTGGGATCGTAGAGATAATCAACTCTACAGGAATTCAGCTACAGGTTAGTGACCATATAATCTAAATTATTAGTTTTTTTATTCTGGTATAGGGGTCAAAAAGGACTAAAATAGATAAATACATACATAAATACATCACAAAACAATTAAAAAAGTTTTTATTTTATAATCATATCATTAATAAATACATATTTTATTTAAAAATACAAACTAATTTGATGTATATAATCACTTTTGAAGTACTTTTTATTATATTTGAGGCACATCAAGGTTAATGACTAGAAGTAAGACATGTATGGTTAAAGGGGATTTTGTTCAACTCACTTAATCAGATTTTAGGGTCAAGACACTGCTTATAGTTTAAATTATTTCAGTCTAATGCAAAACTGAAAATCAAAATCTATAAAAAAATTATTTTAGCATATTACAATGACATATTAAATATGTCATTTTATTGTATTTATTAGTTTAATGAAGTCTTTAAGAAATGTATTAGCAAAAAGTAAATAAAATGTATGACAGTATAACCTGAAATCAAGTTTGGCTTTTTTGCTTGAAATAAAGTGAACTTTGAATATTATTCTAATTTACTGGGGTGAACAGAAGTTTTGATTTCCTAGGTTATATCTACTTAAAATTATTTTGGAAACATTTACTCGACTTATTCTACATACCTAACTCTAATTCTATTTAAATAGTCATATCTAAATCAAACTACTTTTAGTATTTAGTATTTTAATGATGATAATGTGATTTTCTCAAACAACAAAAAGTTTTAAATTAAAACCTGAAACCTAAAAGTCAGTTTTTTTGTGTTGTTTTTTTCATCAGCGACCTGCCGGTTGGTTTTGTAATCTTACTGTGTGTGTTTGCAGGTGTTGGGAACGGTTCCAACTATTTCCATCAACAAGACCGAGGGCTGCCAAGTGTACCTGAGCAAAGCCGCTCTGAACTGCGACATCGTCAGCGCCAAGAGCTCTGAGATGAACATCTTGATCCCAGCGGGAGAAGACGACAATGTGAGTGAGAGAGCAGTAGACGGGCTCAACGCTCTGACATAAAACAGAACACTAATGTTTGTCTTCGTATTACGGTTTACTGTTGACCTCACAGAGCTCTTGTCGATTTGCTTTCTTTGCAGAGGGAGTTTCCCGTCCCGGAGCAGTTTAAGACTGTTTGGGATGGCTCCAAACTGGTGACGGAACCCACAGAGATCGCAGGCTGACCTGAAAAAGATGCATTCATAAACCATTTAATCCTTTTTCACCTTTTGTAACGTTTCAAACACGATCAGTCTGTGCCATAGCATTTAAGTGAGAGCGTGGAGCTATTACAAAAATGGGGATTTCTGAATCGTTTATAATCTTTAAAGATAAAACGCTTTTTAAAACTTAATATTTTATTCTAACATGGAAAAGGAGAAATTCTCTCCTCTGGACTGGTTATTGCTGTTTTGACATATATTTTTGCATGACTTGGTTAAAGTTAAAACTGTTTTTAGTGAGGGTTTTGCATTTGTAGCTGCAGTGATTAGCTAAACAGTTGACCTCAGATAGATGTAAAACCTTCGGATCTGCAGCTTGATAAAACATTAAATTTGCCCATCAAATGTGCGTTATGTCTTTGTATATCACTTTATTTTGTAAGAAAATATAGCACAGAACACATCAGCATAGGAAAAATAAAAAATATACATGAAACTAATGATTAATGTACAACAATGTTATGTAATGCTTATTTTTCAAGTAAAGGCAAAAATCTTCCAATTCTGACTGATCCAATTCTTTTGTTTTTCTAGTAGAAGAAATATTTGGATGCCACAAAAAAATTAATTAAGAAAATGGGGGAAATTTGAAAGTTTGTCAAAATGTATTTGTAGAATTAAAACTCCCGTGTTGGACACATAGCTTGTTATTTAGTGTTTGATCACCATGTTTCCCTGAGAGTCTTGAGTAAAGAGCACTTCATCATCTTCCTCCTCGTCCTCCTGTTCCTCCAAAGATTTGTAAGCACAGCGTCTCACCAAGCCAGTTTTCAGGCTACTCTGATCCTTCAGCGGGCTCCTGGTCTGGAGACATCGATGAGAAATCACCCTGAGGCCCTCAGAGTCCTGAGTGAACAATGTGGCCACGCTGTCCTCATCTGCTTCGCTGCATTTCTGCTGTTTCTTAACAGGAGAGCTTCTTGGTTTTCTCCACAATGAGTCCAAGTGTGCTTCTTTCACAAGCCAGTTCCCTGATTGGTCTGGTTGTTTTTGAGTTGAAGCATTTGTCAGTCCTGCCCGCTTATGATTTGACAAAATTCCAAGTTGAGACAGAGGAATATGTTTACTTGGGGACTTACAGGAGATTAATGTGCTGTTTTCTTTACCATCTTTCCTTTGAGAACAGTTTTCCGCCGATTTCTGAGTTGATGTTTTTCCCTCCAACTTCATTATATCTCCAAAGCCATCTAAATTATGAACGCTGTCTAGAACACTTGACCCAGAGCTTCTGAATTCATCAGAGTACTCACTACATTTGAACAGAGGGTCTTGACTCCATGTCTGCTGAGAGGTTTGGCTGTCATTACGCAGCATTGACGACATATTGATCCTCCGCTTGATCGGAGGAGGATTACACTCTGCAGATTTACCATTTAGTAAAACTAAATTGGGTGTCCTGTCAGTCTGGCATGTTTGTATCGCTTCAGTCTCTGCCACGTTTTCTTTTTCCAAATCAGAATCCACTCCAGCATCAGAGTCCTCCGGGTCAGATTTTTCAGAAAGAGTTTGACGTGCTCGTTTTCTCACAGGTGGAACAGCAAAGGGTTCATTTTTAAAGGACGGTGATGAGGGCTGCACTGGATCCAGGTTAGGTGTGTCAGCGGTAGACATCTTGTGAAGAACTGTTGGAAACATTCATTTTATATATTAGTTAAAAGTGAAGTTATGAATGCAGCTTTACTACATATAAACTGATTTTTTTATAGAGTTGCCTTACATTTTTATTTGCGTCTTTACAGTTTTCAGAATCATCAGCAAAATTTGGGCAAATTTTAAAATAAAAATAGGAATTTCTATGTAAATTTACCACAGATTATTTCAAGCAAGTCCGAAATGTAAGGACAGATGAACTGACGGACAAAGTGCAGGATAGATAGATATTAATTAAAAATTTAACATTTGACCCAATGAAAGACTAAACTTTGGAGATACCATTTTTTTCCCATATATATATATATTCAATTTTCATGTCTAATCTTAGCCCCAAGAAAACGTCTAAATTTAAACACCACCTTTCCCAGACTGCGGAAACCCTTAAAAGATGTTAATTGGTCAGCATAGAAATTCTCAGGGTATGTAAAAAAAAAAAAAGTAGCTTTGAATATTTTTCTGTCAAGTATTAATTTAAAACTATCACATTTTATACATCTTAACAGTTTTCAATACTCGACTCTTTAAAGAAAACTATTTAGCAAGCTATTGGCTGCTTACCTCTACGTTTAGGTGCAAAAAAAGCTGATATGGAGCTCTGTTTAGTCTTTGGCATCTCCATTTTAGTCTGAGTGAAGTTGAGAGCAACGGTCAAACTGTACCCTCCACCTCCAACCAATGGATTCAACAGTTTAGAGATAGGACGCTCACCACATTTCTGAAAAAAGAAAAAGGAACGAAATTAGCAATACAAAAAACATTAAGTGGGGATAATAAAAAGATGACATTTCTGCTTAAAATGTATGTTGTCATCACCTGCTTAGCCTTTTCTTTCAGCTGCACCGTGTCCAACCAGACCCCACACTCTTCCTGAGCAGAGCTCCTCATTGCTGCCTTAGAGGTTTTCATTATTAAAAAATATATTTCTGCAAAACATTTAAAAAAATTATCTTTCAGCGGCATAATAAGATTTATATTGTTTTTGCTCAATATACTTCAATATTACACTCTCTTACACTTCATTTGTAGAGAACCAACAAACCCACAATATATAACCAAAATAATGTTTATTATGTGTAATATCCGAAATAAGATCAATACAAGGGATTCTTCAAATGTGAAGCTTAAATCTATAACTCTCATAAAGATGTCACTGCATAAATGAACATTTTGCTGTTTAAACTGGTGTCAAAAGCTCTATAATAATATTTTTTAAATGTTTATTAAAAGTCGTGTACCTACCTAGGTTTAATATTTGAAACAAACTTGTGTAGATTTTCCAGAAAGAAGCTTTTCGCCCACTTCAGTTTCTGTCAGCGCCGTAGAGCTGTGATGCTACGGCGCTGATTTGACTCTGCCGCCTTAACAGTTAGTCGTCCGTTTTGTTTGCCTGTTTAAAAACAAATGTTCGTCAAAAGTTCACATATGTTAAACGTCACACGAAGCATTGAATTTAAATAAAATACAATATAAATAGCTTGCTTTAAAAACATTTAATCGTTTTGCAGATTTTTTGAAAAGGCGCAATGGTGCCTACTTGCTACGTACGCTGGTCCTCGTCTGAGGGTGTGTTTACATCGGCGTCATAGCATTTTATCGAACTGGTAAGTAAAGTGTTTTAATGTTTTCTTGTCTTCATTAAGCTTGTCATTTATGTTCAATTATATATTTTCATTTAAACTACTCATAGTCTGACCGTATGGGGTCTTTAAAAGTCGTTTAATGATCAGATTTGGTTCAATGTCGAAGCTTTGTCTCACAAAAGCATTAAGGAAGTGCTAACGAATTAGCTTCCACGGTTTCGACATCTAGTGTGAACATGTAGTTTTGTATAAATTACAAACATTTATTTTTAATACACCCATTTAAACAAAAGACAATAATGTGTTTTGTATTTAGTTCAGGGAATGGCTCTGTTTTATTTCCCAAGAAATCTGTTTATCTCGATTGTTAATAACTAGGCCAAATTATATATATATGAAACCGAGAAGTTATTGATAAAATGTCATGTTGCATGGCAACATTGTCCTCCAATTCAGTTTTATAACAGAAGAAACACGATACAAAGAATCCAAGCTGGGTTGTGTGAGAAGTCACATAATCTAACTTAACAGATATAACACTTAACAGTTTTAAAAACAAACGAATAAAAAAAACCATATTAAGCAGAGCTGAACCCATCAGTTAAAGTTGACTTGATCATTATAATTTATCTTACTTTGACTGTTAATAATGTCACAACTTAGGTTTTTTTCATAATTAATTAATTTGTTAGCTTTAAGTAAGATAGTCATACATTAACCTTTTCCATTACTTGTTTTTTTCTCATAAAGCATTATTGGGTATATTCTATAATAGGATTGTGGAAATGAATAAAGCAAGATGATTCCACAAACACTTTGGTAATCATTATATATGTGTAAATATAAAATATTCAATATCTTTGATTTTCCGATGTACATTGATAATTTAAATGCTTTATATGAAATTGTACTTTCACTTTTGTTTACAGCTTTCTCTCATTGTTTCGCATATTTTAGATCTTTATTATTGTGTATATTCAAGATTTCATTCATCTTTTAAAATATTTGATAATTTACTTTTTTCACATAGTTTATTCTATCCTTATTTATTTTCCTGTTTTTATTCCATGTTAATTGTAATTTCCTCTGCCCGAACCTTGAAAAATAAGAATAAACATTTTCACAAAGTCCATCTTAGGTATTTTGAAGTATCTTATCATGTGGAAGTCCAACAATGACAAAGATGTTATTGTTTCCCCTCTCTTTCGAAAGTAATTTTTTTCTGGAGATCAGAAATTCAACTTTTTTTTTTTTACAAAAAACATTTTCCTTCATGGTCTTTTGTTATAGTACAAGGTATTGTTTATTTTAATGTTATATTCAGGATTCAAATACAAAATTCACATTAAAACCTTTACAATAAAGGAACATTAAAAAAAAAAGATATCTACAAACAAATAGTCCTTATAAGACTCTTTTTTTTTCAAACATATGACCTGCAAAATGTAGCCTTATACAATCACAAGCTTATGAAAGTTGATAAAATAATAATCAATAAACCAGAGCATGGTTGATTGGTTGATTAAGTTTTATTACAGTAGTTGATTGGTGTGTTCTTAAAAATTGGATAATTAGTAATGTTTTAGTATATAATCATCTTTTTAAACCTATGGTTTTTAGTTTACAGGTAAACACAAGGTAGATTTTAGTCACCCATTATGAACATTACCTATAAGTCCGATACGTTCCGGCACAAAAACACACATTTGGATAAAACTGTGTGATTATGATATTTTGGGGCTTACAGTTATGATTGAAAATATAACAAATGTTTTTCAGACAAACGTCTGATACATCAGCATCATGTTCCACGGGATAGCAGGCAGCGGTGGAGTGGGGTCAGGTGAGATTAATCTGAAGAACATCTTTTGATGAACTCATCAGGATTACTTAAGGGTCACCTTTTGCATTTTCAATTCCAGTGATTTGCTAACTATTATTATGTTTTCCACACAGCTCCGGCTAATAAACCTGAGTTGTATGAGGTAAATATTTGTGAAGTTATTGCATAAACCTTTTAGAACAAAACAGAAAATTTCAGCTGTCAGCTATTTGTTTATTTTACAAGAAAAACACCTGTGATCCAAGTAATAAGTGTTATTCTAACTTCTGCTATTACAGGAAGTTAAACTGTACAAAAATGCACGCGAGCGAGAAAAGTAAGTATCAAAATAATTTGATGTGGTTGAAGATGAGCTGATCCTGTCATGGCTGTAATGTTTTATTTATAATGTTTCTTGAGATACGACAACATGGCCGAGTTGTTTGCTGTGGTAAAGACCTTGCAGGCGTTGGAAAAAGCTTACATCAAAGACTGCGTATCCCCCAGCGAGTAAGTGCCAGTTCCTTTTAACGTCATCTTCATCTTTGACTATGTATGTGTGTGTTATTGATCTGGAGGGAATTGTATTTTTAGGTACACGGCATCCTGCTCCAGACTCTTGGTTCAGTATAAAGCTGCATTCAAACAGGTGCAAGGCTCTGATGTTGGCTCCATTGATGAATTTTGCAGAAAGTACAGAGTAAGTAAAAATCTGGATTATTTTAGCTGTTTTTTAACTTTTGCTTCGCGGAAAATGTTCTCAGTTTGATGTAGCTAATGTTTTTCTTTGTACCTCAGCTTGACTGCCCACTTGCAATGGAGAGGATTAAGGAAGATCGGCCAATTACCATCAAAGACGACAAGGGCAACCTGAACCGCTGCATTGCAGATATAGTTTCTGTATGTACTTTGGCTCGATCAGTGTTTCAATGTTTTGCTATTTTGACAACTGAGTGGAGATTACCATTACTCTTCCCTAGCATCATTACGAGTTCCTTTTGAAAAGCGCTACATAAATTTGATTTATTATTATTATTACTCTTTGTCACATGAGCCACAGGCATAACTTTACTATAGAGTAAATTTCCCACTTTTTTAACATCTATCCTTTTATCTCACCATTTCTGAACCATAGCTCTTCATCACTGTTATGGACAAGCTGAGACTGGAGATTAGAGCTATGGATGAGGTGATTCTGGCATTTTACATATTTAGCCTACATGTTATAAGCAGTTACAGAGGTTAATTTGCTGATTGTGGTTCTTTTTCATGGCTACAGGTCCAACCAGACCTGAGGGAGTTGATGGAAACAATGAATAGAATGAGCAACATGCCTCCAGACTCGGAGGCAAAGGACAAAGTGAATCTCTGGTGAGTTCCAGCTCTCGGTCTTTTATTGATTAAATCTTTTTAGGGGCCCTGAGCCAGTTTATTGACAAATGCTTTGTTACTTTTTGTAAATTCTGTTGCTTTTGGGGAATTTAACATGCTCATAATTAGCATACATTTCTGTAATTTAGTTTTCTATTTTTACTTCTTTTTATATAGTTTTATACACACTTTTTTAAGGGGGTGTAATGGTGTGATTGAAAAAAATATATATATATTAGACAAAATTAAACTAATAGGCTCAAATAAAATAAAAAAACCAGCCCAGTCACATGTGGTTAAATATTCCCTAAAAAGTTATCGAGAAATCACGTTTTTGCAGCCATCAACAACCTTCCGTTTTGATTCAGCCAGGATCATTGACAGCCTCATATTAGATTAATCTATGTTAGCTAAACCTATAAGCACAGTCCATAGATTTCAACATGGATGTTTGTTTGGGAACATACATGCTTCTACTTTGTAGTTATTGTATGATTTATCAGTTCCACTGGCACGGAAACAGTCCCACAGAAGTATGCTCCAAAGCTTCAAAGTTTTATTTTATTTATTTACTTTATTTACTGAAGTTATTTCAAGTAAATCTGCTTTGGGTGCTGTGTCCTCTAACTCACCCTGGATTAATCGGGAAGACAATTGATACATTTTTGATTTTAAGAAAAACTAGTTGTTAAAATCAATGTTTAATCTTTTCTAAATCTTTATCCTAACTTTACATAAGCAAAGGTTTGTTTTTAATTAGCAAAGCACCTCATTAAAATTTGAGCATTTTGAGTGATTGTCATCTCTCGCGGGGTTTCTCTATCAGGTTGACCACCCTCAGCAGTATGTCTGCGTCGGACGAGCTGGATGATAACCAGGTTCGCCAGATGCTCTTCGATCTGGAGGCAGCCTACAATGCCTTTAACCGCTTCCTCCACTCCTCCTGAAGGTTCTGTCTGTCATGCACCAAAAATTGTGGATCTTTGGTTGGATTAAAAATAAAACGCTATTTTTTCCCCTGCTTGTTGGGAGAAAACGCATATATGGATGGTTTTCAAGTCACTCATACCACTTTCTGTAAGTCTAGTTTCTGGTATTTTCTTGAGTGTGGTGCAATTTACATTCCACTGCCTTGCAATATCCCCAGTTTCTGGTACATCATGCTGCCTTCTGCCTCTTTGTGGTCATTTTTATTTTTGGCCTTGACAGAGCAGTTTTTCCAAGTTTGGCAAAGCATTAACAGAGAACGTCTAAAAAAGGTTCAGCAGCTGAAGTCTAAAAATCACTTCGGGTATCCCTTATGTGTTTAAAAAAGCCATTGGGTTTGTTCGACTTGTCATTTTCCATCTCATATATATAGATTTTTTTGTGTTGGTCGTTCAAAATCATCATAGCGGTTCTTATATTTTGTCACTTCTCATCTAAACAAAATAATATAATCTTATCTGATGAATATTTAACTTTTAATATTGATTTATTAGCAAGTGCGAAGGACTCATTTTGATCACATCTTTTTTTTTTGTCTTGTAACATGTCTAGTTCATATTTTCTCTAGAAGAGAGAGTTTCTCCACATAATAGGTGAGATAACTGGAGACAGTCATTATGTTGCTCGCTAAATATGTTTCGGCCTCAAAAAAAACACCATTAGGGAGAACATATTTATTAAGATTTCTCATTGTATATAGTAGTATTGATTTTTAAATAAAAGCCTGTAACAACTTTTTTAGAAATAAAGTTTAAAAAAAATCACTTTTCTGTGTTTTTTGTGTCAATGAATGAATGAATGAGATTTTAATATATGTAATGTCATTTTACATGTTGGAACAGAGCAGTAAAGAGAACAGTTGTCACAGCTCTGCAACCAACTACGGTACTCGTAATAGGTTTATCTACATATTTTTTTAAGCATTCAACTGATCTCCCCTGTCCATTATGTCATTAATAATTAACATTCTCCAAGCAACTTTATACCCTGAAATAGCTAGACTTTTAAAGGTTATTTAAATATGTAGCTTTCATGGAACAGACGAGACTTGCATGCCTACTCCAGAAATTCAGTTCGGTGGAGATAGCTTTGACAAGGCCTTGCTATAACCCCAAGAACGTTGTCTACCCTTTTACAAAGTAGTTTTACTGTGTTTTGGGATTGTTTTCAAGTTAAAACACCCAGCTCTGTGTGCACGTTTCAACTACCTGACCCAAACTGTCCCTATCAGATAAAAGGGAAATGCCAGAAGCTGTTTAGGAAAACATGGAAGCAGCTTACACACACACACTGTAGCTGTCCATAATAAAGTTGGTCTTGCATCACTGGACTGAAAGGGTGCCAACAATTAATAAAGATGGTCCAGAATTGGCCCAGTGTCAACTGAAATCTGAAAATACCTGAATTAAAAGCCAAATGCTTTCTATATTATTGGGGCCATATGGTAGAAACTGGAATGGAAATGGTGCTGCAGGTCTGTTTAGCTGCCCTTTTTGGCTGGTTCAATATCATAGAAAAGTACTAAAATATCATACACAGGATACCTTTTCATGTATGGGATTTGTTTTATTCTAACAGAAACCATGAAGATTGTGGTCTAGCTCAAAATTTTCCAAACAGAATAGGATCAGGAAAAGACAGGCTCACACTGATTTTCATCAATTACCTCTGTAACCTATTTATAGTGCTACAAGCAATAGATTGTTCCATTACTCCCATTTTAAGGTTTTGTAATTTATTAAAGGTTTTTGCTTAACTTTACCTGCCAGTTATGGTTAAGGTTTAGGTAATAAAGAAAAATCCCAAAGTTATAGTAAGTCGATCACAGCAAAGCTGTGTTGCGGCTCCTTTAAGAACTGAGCATGAGGCGTTCATGTTACCATGACGACGAGGAGCGACAATACGACGAAGAAGAGCTGGAGCCCTTAGAGAGAGTTGGCGTTAAAATACAGAAAATTACACCAAAGCGAGACAGTTGAGCGGCTTAAAAGAGATTAAAACTCTTTATTTACAAAAATTAGAGTCCGAGTTGTGAAAAACTGGATTTGAGTGTAGTGGTCGCCGGAGAGTTGGCAGGTAATCCCACCGGTGTGGCGTTAATAAAACATGATAGTGGATGTCGCACATTTTGGCTGTTTGGAAAGGTAAAAACTTCGGAACCTTTTCTTCTGGTTATTTTGGAACAGGAATAATCCAGGAGAGTTATGATGGTTACTATGTGAAGCACAAACTCGGAGAGACAAAGCTACTTCCACCGGAAAAATGAGCAAAAAGTACGAATCAGCAAACGTGTCAGAGGTTGAGGAGCATATTTCTCACAAATATGAGATCAAGAAGAGAATCGGGAAAGGGGTGAGGATGCTTTACAACTGAAGATCATTGTGCCACGCTTTATTGTAATGATAAACGGCTACACTTTGAATGAAAGGCGTTTATACTTTGTATATCTTTTTTTAATGTTTCATTTTATATGCAGAATCATTTTCATCTTTTTATGCAATCCGGTGGAACAAAACTCCTGACATTCTCCAGACTTAAGGTCCCCTAGTTAAAACCAG
This sequence comes from Orestias chungarensis, assembly GCA_032876305.1. NCBI lineage: Eukaryota > Metazoa > Chordata > Actinopteri > Cyprinodontiformes > Cyprinodontidae > Orestias > Orestias chungarensis. Next base: position 1,095,763 of record JAVLVB010000813.1, read on the forward strand.
TGTTGCAAGCCGGTGTTTTATTTTCTTTGCAGATCAGCTGGTGTGTTAGATCACTCATTCAAACCTTGTGTTTTCCTTAATTAACTTGTTTCTTTGGGTTCTCAAACTGATTCTGTCCTTTTAGGTAGCCTGTCGATAAATGGTCACATATTTGTAAGATAGAGGTGACATTTGTTGCTCTGTTTTTAAGAACCTCTGGCATATGCTGCTTGACGAACCAGATCAAAGTGCTGCTAGAAATGCTTTAAGTGGATTTGAAGAATAAACGAGTTTTCTAATACAGAAAAAAAAAAACAGCTGTTATACGTCGCCATGCTTGTCTTACACAAAGAGCCTCCAGTTCTGTCTGAATCTGATCCACTGGCCTCACTAAAATAATCAGTCCAGCCTGTGTTATGTCATTTCAATAACACTGGAATCAACACTTTATAAACTAGTGTTATTATTTTTGTAAAAGTACTGCATAATTGTGAGGTGGAATCAATTGTTTTAAGCCTTTTTGTAAATATTCAAAGTCTTTAAAGTGCAGTTTGCATTTGAATTCAGCCCTTTGTTGAACCACCTTTTGCTGCAGGTATTATTAAGAAATATCTGTAGCAGCTTTGCACAAATAGATTCTGTTTTTGACAATTCTTCTTTGCAACGTAGTGTTTAGATCTAAGTCTTGTCTCTGGTTGTAAGGCAAGGCAGGCAAGTTTACGCTGCTAAAAGGTTGAACCTCCATTCTCAATGTCAACTGGGTTGCATCTAAAACCTGCTGGACAGTAGCTCTCGAGAACCAGGGTTGGAGACTCCTGGTTTAGGCACATGTGCAGTGGCATTTTTTATTAATTTTTTTATATAAAGACCCAGTAGAAACTAAACAGAGCTGAGCGATATCAATGTAAGCTGATGATATTTTTGGTGTTCTTCCTGCTTGTGTTGTGTAGCTGCTCAGGGGACTTTCAACAAGTCTTGTGTCCAGGGGCCTTTTTATCATTACATCCTTTACTTTATGTTTTAGGAAGTGTCTGTTTTCCTTCAGGAGATTACTACCTGAGCATAAATTGTGCTTTACCTCTACGGATGCAGCTGAATTTTGATAATTTTATTGAAAAAATAAAAGCATATACTGATTCTTCTCTTTTTACCATTTGGTGCAAATTATTATTTTTTATTATTATTTACGTTTAAATGAAATTTAACTTGTCCTTAGCACAAAAAAAACAAACCACTTTTGAAACCCAAGCCCCAAGCGGAACAACCTTCTTGACCAAGTTTCCTTTTTTTCCCCCCCAGGCCTATGGCATTGTATGGAAAGCAGTAGACCGACAGACGGGGGAGACTGTGGCAGTGAAAAAAATCTTTGATGCTTTCAGAAACAGGACAGACGCTCAGGTGCGTACGCAGTTTTTTATATTAGAAGTTATATTGTTGTGCACTAATGAATATTATCAAAAGGTAACACTTATTATTCTCAGGAATTTTTAGTGAAAAACAATAAGAGCAATAAGAAAAGCAAAAAGAAAATAATCAATATATTTATAATAATATTATTATAATATTATTCTGCAATGTGAATAAAACTTTATGGAGTGTTTTCTGTCTTAGACCAAAACGACTGATCTAGAATACAACCATTATGTGTAAATTTCATATTTCCCCTTCAGAGAAGACAGTTAATTATTAATGAGAGCAGCAGGCTTGTGTTTACCTACTTCATTGCATCTTCTCACCTGTTAAGGTCATGTCGTGACAGCAGTTTTTATTCTTTGTATGTTTCTACAGCGGACATTCAGAGAAATCATGTTCCTACAGGTAAGAATCATGAAGAGGTTTGGATAAAATATTTCCTTAAACATAAATCCACTATGAAATATATCTGATTGATACGTTGATTCTTACTATTAGATTAACGTTTCATCATCTAATGTATGGTTCTATAAAACTGTTGGTTAGAATATTTTGCTTAACAGGAAACAGATCATTTATAATTTAGTTATCTGGCACATAATACTATAAACTATAATGAGATGAAGGATTTTTAATAAGAAAAAGTTTTTTTAAATCCTTATATTTTTTTACTTGTCCACTGCTCTGCCTTATGGTAAAGTTTGTTTAACTCTTTCGTCACTCCTAGTTTTGTTTGCGTTACACTTTGCTGTTGCCCTGCCTGCTGGTTATTAGAGGTCAAAGGAAAGTTGGGTTATTTCTGTTGCTCTCGTTATAAAAATTGTAATCCATGTGCAGGAGTTCGGAGATCATCCTAACATTGTCAAACTCTTAAACGTCAACCAAGCCCAAAATGACAAGGACATTTATCTCATCTTTGAGTACATGGGTAAGTATAAATAGCATAATGCTAGAAAAACTCTTTAAATAAATATAAACTACTAGGACTTAATGGTATGAGAGTATGTCTGATAGTTTTGACTTGCCACTGGATATATGAATCTGTGAGTGAGTGATGATGACTTTTTTTTCGTGGGTGTGGTGCTGGACAGGAATGGACGCTCTAGTATATAATGGAGCCTTGATAAGTGTGAAAAAATGAAAAATAAGAAGTAAAGAAAAATTCCAGACTTTCATATGCAATTGTCTATTAATTCATCCTTACATCCATATGATATGTGTGATTTTACTTTAAGACTAAGAAAGACAACTTAAACTTAGACACCAATGCTTACAACCGTATTGTGTTTTTAAAGTACTGTCTTGTTTTAGTTTACCTCTCGTTTTTTTAACCAGATACAGACTTGCACTCCGTGATTAAGAAAGGTTCTCTTCTAAAGGATATCCACAAGCGTTACATTATGTACCAGCTCTTCAAAGCCAACAAGTACCTTCATTCAGGAAATGTTATTCATAGAGATGAAAAGGTGAGGGTTATTTTTTAACTAAAGGAAAGGTACTACTAAACTGCTAGAGCGTGTAACCCTAACTTCTCAATTCAGCGGATGCCTAATTTTTCACCATCACTTTTTTTAAAAATCTATCTGCAGCCTTCCAACGTACTTCTGGACACTGACTGCATCATCAAGCTTTGTGATTTCGGCTTAGCCAGATCTCTCAACCAGATCCAGGAGGACAGTGGGAACCCGGCTCTGACAGAATACGTGGCCACGCGGTGGTACCGGGCTCCTGAGATCCTGCTGGGATCAGCTAGGTACTTAGCTGTGATGAGCATCTGTTGTTTCAATGTGAGCTGCAACAAGTTTTTTTTCCTCTTTAATTTAATTCAATTGAAAAGATGGACAAATAGCTTATACCTATCAAAAAGCAAGTTTAGGAAATTAAGTTGTCAGAAATTCAATTTAGTATTCATTCTTAGATTTTTAGGATATTATTGAAAAGACAAACACACAGACCTTCAATTATTTGTGTTAATATATAATCTTTTTCAATATGTGTAATTTAAGATAAGAAATTTGTTGTCTCAGGGTAAAATAACTTAATGTGGTGTTAGATAGTTCCATGAAGTCATAAAATAAAAAACACTTAATTTATTATTGGGATTAAACGTCGATTTACAGCTCGTTGAATGACACCTCTGTCATGGCCCAAGGGAGTCCGTATTGCTTTCACCGGCACTAAGAAACTTCGACAGAAATGTACTTCAATCCAACTGCAGGCGACCGGGAGGTCAGGATTTTACCACGCTGTGTGTTGGTGCTAATGGGAAATACCGTCTTTCTTCAGGCAAAACACTACAGGTTTTGTCCACAGTGGAGCCAAAATCGACCAAAACTAAAAGTTTTAGATTTCTGCATCACATCTATAGCCTTGTACTGTTTTTTTATGTAAAGTAAGAAATCAGTCTTGCTAAAGTAAATTTTAGATTTTGTGTTTGCTAATGACGGTCTTCATTTTCCTGATCTGTGAAGGGAGCCAAAAACTAGGGTGATGGCAAGTTGGCCTTTCAACCTTAAAGGAGCTTATAATGAATGGTTTTAGGGCTAGCTTTGTATGGCACAAAGATCCTCTTTCCATGACACACCAAGTCAGCTAAGGTTAATTCTTTACCTAAACATATTTTTGATATATGTCGATTGTGTTGATCTTGGAAAGGAACAGTTATGCAGTTTATGCGTGCTTGTTGAATAATCGTGTTTCGGCCTAAAGGTACACCAAAGGTGTGGATATGTGGAGTCTCGGCTGTATCTTGGGAGAGATGCTGCTGGGGATAGCGCTGTTTCCTGGAACTTCGACCATCAACCAAATAGAAAAGATCATTAGTGCCATACCTCACCCCAGCCCTGAAGGTACCAGATGATGTGAAAAAGTCACATGCTCAACAATTTGCTTTTGGTTTGAACAGAATAAATATATTTGTTATTCCAGATATTATCGCCATCAAGTCTGAATATGGATCCTCTGTCATTCAGAGAATGTTACTGAAGTAAGTTGTTTTTGTTTTGCATGTTTATAATCCTTCTGTATAGACAGTAGGGTTATGTTAACACAGTAGGAAGATGCTCAGTTCTCATTCGTTCCTGAAATTAGATTTTTGTTTTCTGCATAGTCGTTCATAGTTTAACGTCAAACGTAAAAGAAGAAAATACTTTTTTTTAAAGTCTCAGCTAGAAGGACCAAAGATCCACGTATGCAATAGTGATTAAGCTAAACACAAATCCTTGTTGTAGAAACCATCCGGCATGCAAATATCTTTCACATTTCTGAACTTTTAGCGTTTCTTTTTCAAAAATCTTAGACTTGTTATCATGTTCTCTTCTGCCTAATTTTAGTTATTTTATTTAAACATCTTGATGTATTTTGTCTTTCACCAGACCACAGGTGCCTTTGGAGGATCTTCTCCAGCCGTCTGTGCCGCCTGATGCTCTTGACTTGCTCAAGTGTTTGTTAGTTTTTAATCCTGACAAGCGGCTGACTGCGGACCAAGCCCTTCGTCACCCTTATGTAGCCAGGTATTAAAACCGAAATTGGAAACACAATAACAGTGTTGTGATTTTCAGGAAAGGGAAATTATGGAAGATAAAGATGTGTTCAAACTTATTTAACTAGCCAAACCTTCCTCACTGTGTGTGGCAGCAAGATAAACATGGACCCTTATCCACTTTATATAGTCTTTCCTATTAATATTATTATTGATCTTAATGAGAAGCAAAGGCTAATGCTGTGCTTACAGCCAATTCCAGACTTAAAAAGAGCAATTAACATCTGCTTCGTTTAAATGGATTGCTATCTTGTCTTTTCCACTTTAAAGAGTAAGATCATTTTAACAGACGGGTAAACAGGAAGTCCTATATTACGTTTGTAGAAACCCTGATTAACCTACAACATAAATTGTAAAATTAAAATAAAAATGGATAATTATGTTTTATTTGTTTTATGAAAAAGAAAAACATATTCTTTTCAATTTTCCCCTTGCTAAATAAATTTAATCGAGATAAAAGTTGGATTTTGCTTACATTTTTTTTAGTGTAAGTTTATCAATTCAGTTTGCTTTGGTCATTATATTTAAGTACATATATCGTAAAGAAAATGTAATACCAGGCTCCTGCAATGAAATATGTATTTATCTTTTTAAGGGGTGACAATAAAGTGGAGAAAACTGGTATGGGTTAGTGTTGTTAAATGTTCAGACAGTCAGATGGTCTGACAGCAGTAGATACACATATGTGACACAGATGATAGCGCTCAAAATACTATGTATATTTAATACTAAACGATTAGGTAAAACAATTACAAATGGTTAAGAAAGCAGTGTAAAAAATTTGCATTCATCAGAATTTATATTTTTGTAATTGATATCCTTGCAACTGCATCATTTCTCAATAATGGAAATTATTAAAAAAATAAGTAAAAGTTTTTTTTTCTTTCCCTCTGAGGTTCCATAATCCAGCCAAAGAGCCAGCTCTCAGCTATGATGTAATCCTGGCAGTGGACGATGATGTGCAGTTGTCGGTGATTCAGTACCGCAACAAACTATATGAGGTGATTAATAAGAACTCCATATATTATGTATTATTGTTACGTTTATTTTATTAAAGTTATTAAACTGGTTTGGTCTTCGTGAATGCTTTCAGATGATACTAGAAAGGAGAACACGTCAGGGTATCCTGAGGCTACCAAACAACAGAGGATGTGTAGATGGCCAGGATAAAACCAGTGCAAGGATGTGTGAGAAAGAAGAGAGACGCCCTGTGGCTGCATCATCCAACCATGACGAAGGGAGAACACACAATGAGGAGACAGGGGAGACAAACCATGAGCCTTCACATCCAGAGATCACTAAAGCCGAGGCTGCCAATGCATCCACCTCACCTGGTTTGGAAAAGACGAGCCTCCTAGGTGGTCACGTCTTAGGAAAACCTGTGTATAACCCCATAACTCATGCTCCAAGTATGACAATTTTTTTTTTTTGTTGAGATATTTTCAAGATGCACACGTTAATGTTTTCGATATATATGTGTTTGTTTGTTTCACAAATTATTTTTTAGATTTGGTAGTTGAATTTATATTTATCTTATAGTGTATCCCATCATATTGTCTCAGGGAGAAGACTTAAATGTGTCCTTTCTCCACTCAGATGGTTTTAACTGGGCACCTCACTGTTCTGCAACCAGCAGGAATCCAGCAGGACAAAACAAAAGTGGGATCTCAATTTCGCCACCAGCAGAGTGCAACGACTCTAATATAGTAAGCAACACACTACAGTTTACCCCATTTGGTTTTTAAATCATACTGTTTTTTCAATTATATTTTAAAAACAGTCAGTATGAGTCTTAGCCTCACTCATCATGTTCTTTTTACCAGTCCATGGATCATATTCTCCAGCAGGGTCGATCAGTCACTGTGGTTCACAACCGCTCCTTCTCTGAGGCCCTAAATCAAACGCAGAACAACCCTTTAGTCCGAAAAGATGAGACATCTTTAACTGCTGGGCTGCATATCTCTTCAGCACGACTGGTGAGATCATAGTCCAATTATTGATTGCCATCTTTCCATTTTTTATATCTGCTTTATCCTGTTCAGACTTGTTGAAATTTATAAGGTTATATATGCAAATATAATTGTAGTATTGTGCAAAAATATGCACTTCTATTAAAACTATTTAGAGTTGAACTACAACAAACAGATATGAATTTTACAGTATTGAGATTTGGCCTGAAGGATCATAAAAAGATCATATAAATGAAATAAAAAGGATAGTGTGACACATAACACTCATGTGAGCATGCTTTGCTTTTAACCTTTTCTATATTTCTAAAGAACATACAATGCAACCATTAACTTTTGGTTTCATTTCAGTTTTGTACGTACATCGGCAATTAAAAACAAATGTTGACTCTGGGTACTCTACCATACAAACAGATCCAGTTATGCATTCCAATTCATTCCTGCCTATTGACCACATTCGTTTAGAAATAATCAGAGAAGCAGCAAAGAATTTTATGCAAAATCTGGTAAAATTGGGAAGATCAATAGCTCTGTTGGAGAGAAAATAGTTTGGCATGCAACAAATCTGTTCTTTATGGAAGAGTGACAAAATGAATGGGCCCAGCAAAAAAGACACTTTTATGGTGAGATGGGACCAAATTTCTTTTTCTTTTTTTGGTCTGCATGCATAACACTGCATGGCTTGTTGAAACTAATACATCAAACCATGTCTGTGTTTGACTATACAAGTCAAAGTCCAGACCTAAATATATTTGACCGACTAATCTATAAACTGATGTTCAAAGGAGCTGTCTATCTAATCAGACTACGCTTGAGTTGTTTAAAACGAAAAAAGCAAAAATATCACTTTTTAGATTTTCAAAGCGGATAAAGTATCTCCCAAAAATAATTGAAATGGTAATTGCAACAAAAGGTGGGTCTACAACATACTGACCAGTTGGGGCACAATATAAAAATTTATTTTTTTAATTTGGGGGTAAAAACTTTAAATAAAACTATACCAACACAAATGAAAAATGTATGGTGTAATTGGTGTTGGCCTATCAGATGCAATATAGAAAATAAATCAATTAAAGGTTGAAGTTAAAAACTGTGCAAGGGACACCAATGATGTGATTTCTGTGTTTTTATGTGCAGAACCAGCGCACCGGTTCTCAATCTTGTGAAGCTCGCCCACCCCCACGTTTCAGCAAGAAGGTGTTTCAGAACAACTGCAACGTAGCAGCTGCGGGTGACCCACGGGCCAAACTGGGCAGTTATACCCAAGCCTATGGCACCATCAACAAGACAGGACTGGATAGTCTGATTCGTGGCCGTCCCCATAAACAATAGCCTTTATAACATTACCCTTTACTGTAAATAGAAGGATGAAGCTGCTCGTGTTTCATCACACAACAGAGTTCGCTTTGATCGTCTCGTAGTAACATCTAGCTGGAAAACAGGTGCCGTATAGAAGGGCAATTGATTTGTTACATCAGTTTTGGTCCTGATTAATGTAAAGCCTACGATGATGGGATCTTCTGCCTTTATCATTTTAGATTATACCTTTGAATGTCACTGTGTACTTTTTCCAAAGGATTAATGTAACTTTATTCCCTACCTCACTGAAACACTAAACATTAGAAGATAGAAGTTAAAAATGTTTCTTCCGTGGATAAAAAAATGAGGTTGCATATAAACTGTTGTAGCAACTCGAATATATCGTACAACTCTGTATTCTTTAATCTAAGGTAATTCATCCTTCTTTGTGTGTTGAAAGGTCCTCTACACAAGCTGAATCACAAAACTAGCCAGATACATAAATAGATATTAACAAGGAGTCAAATGAATATTATTTTTTACCTTGTTGGTGGTAGAAGCTTTATCAAGCAAAGAGTTCCCACCTCAATCTTTTAACATCATAATAAAACATCAGTTTATTGAGGTAAAAATGGACACATAATTGTTGTAATATATGCAAACGGATGTTTTAATAAATGATTGTAATGACTGATTTATTTTTATGTGAAGATGCTAGAAATAAACCTCCGTGTTCTATATAAAAACAGAGTGACAGTGACAGTCTCCAGCTTTTTCTTGACGTTACTGTGTCTGCCTAGAAAACAGTTGGAGTGGAGTCTTTCACAATGTAAACACTACAGTTTGTTTGAACATTTACCAATCAACCATTACAGGGCCAAAACAAATTAGTTTTTATCAAGACCTAAAGCCACTTGCTTGACATTTCTGAGGAGTTGTATTTACCAGTTTACTTTTGTTGCAAGTTTTTATTATTGTACTAAAACTGAACTACTGTCCACACTTCTGCTGTTGTCAGGAAAGGCACAAGGCGACTGATTATAGTTCTTGATTGATCGGAGATTTCTTTATTTTTAATTTTTCTGATTCCAAATCTCAACTTTACAGTTACAGCGAATTGTTTGAACAATGAAAGATGGTGGTTTGTAAAGAGGACTAAGGTGGAACAGAATGGCCACACATTAATATTAAATTACTTTGAGTGTTTAAATGCAAAAAATACTGTATCACCATCTACATCCTACATGCTCACACTGCAACCCTTTAATGAAACAGGAGAAGTGCGTGTCTGATTGAAAATAGGACAGGAATTATCTAACCTACTAAAATTATATGTTGTATGATAAAACCTGTATGAACCATTATTTCTCACAAGCTTTTTACATGTCTTCAGTTGTGTTTTTAGCCTTTAGATGATTAAAAAACTGAGAAGAAAACATCATAGCATTTTCTAAAATAATCAAAACAATCTGAAATTAATTATGATAATGAATAAAAAACCGTCAGACTTATAGCTAAAGGTAAAACAAACACAGTCTCTGCATTTTGTAACTTTAAAACAAATTAAAAAGTTTAAAAATAAAAAATAAATATTTATTTAGTTATTTAAAAAAAATGGTTTTATAAATAAGAGAGTAAAGGGAGCTTTGGTCTGCATGGCAGATGATAACCACGTGACTCCAGGTCTTTCCAGATCTTTCTCTCGCGGCCTGTTTATTTCTGCTTGTTTTATGTCACTGTCTCCTCCAGAGAAGGAGGTGGGTTCGCAGGGAAACGTTTATTCGTGTTCATGTCATTATTATTTTATTTTTTCTGCGCTGTAAACCCGAGATTTCCGGTACAAACACGTGACCACCCTGCCTCTTGACGTCAGCAGGACGCAAGCGGCGTTCAGTTCCGACTGCGGAGACCAAGGAGGACGGCCAGGGGTACCGGGCATGTTTCAGCAGTTGTTTTGAAATAAACACACAACAGGTACGAGTTTGTTTGTTTTTTGTATTTTATTTTGTTTGTTATTACGTCGTATTACATCCTCATTTCCGACTTATTTCATTATTATTTGATTTAAAAAAACGTTAGATAAGCGACAAAATCGACCCTGGTTTCGTTGCCATGGATGCCGTTATGTGTCCATCCTGCTCACCAAATGCCAAAATAGAAAACTCGTCGTTTAAAATCAAAGAAAGAATTGTCATTTATATATATATATATATATAATTAAATTAATAGCGATGTTAGCCTTATTGTTAGCTGCTAGCACAGCTGTTAATTCAGAGGGGTGTGTTTGTGGACGTGTTACGGCGGCAGGACGTGTAAACCAGAGCAGATTTAAACATGGCGGTTGGTGTTTGTGTCGTGGACCTCTCGGTCAATTCCAGGGTAAGCTGCTGGAGGATTCGCTACACACACACACACACACAGAGGCAGTGTCGCATTTTTGTGCGCAGCTGAGGCCTACAACAGATGGATTTACGTTCTGCAGCGTGAGCAGAACCATGTCTGTTTCGGTTCAGTTTCAAACAGACATCTCGCTGCTGTTAGAGGCTTATTTTTTAATCACTTACGGATATTGTGATTGGTGTTTTTTTTTATATAGCTTAGATAACGTATAGACCGAACAAAATAAAAAATTTTCAGGTGTTATTGCTTTAAAACGCTTTGTGATGCCTGATTATCAGCTATTATTTCTGATTATAGTACAGCATATATTTAGGTCATGATAAACCGATTTTGTAGAAGTTGCTTCAGGATAAGAGTAACACTTGCCTGTCTTTATCAAATATTTTGCTGTTCCTTGTGTTGCTTTGTATATGATTCATTCCTCTGGGAAATGAAAATAGTTTCTGCCATGGAATTTTGTCAAATCTCAACAGTTCCAATAAAAAAATGTAAAGCTGCAAAACATTGTGAATATATACATGTTAATGTTTCTTTTTAACATGAATGTTACAACATTACCGGTAATTAAACTGTTTAGGCTTTCAGATCCTAGCTTTGGGAATTTGTAGTACAGTCTCCCCTCACTCAATGATGTTAAAACAGTTGTATTTAGTTAAGGTTGAAAACGGGTCAGGTTTAAATGACTAACATTGGAAAAAACACTGGAATCTGCTCCAAAATGAAATCACTACCAAACACCTGCTTGATAGTACCAGTGCAAGTTTATTCTGTTGTGATATGTCACACTGTTTACAATTTTGTAAATTTGGATTTGTATTTATTTATTGCAGCTGCAAAACCATTAGAACGTCGCGAAACACATTTCAGTAAAATGATCATGATAAAGAGTATTACTAATGTTACGTCCGTATTCAAGTTTATTTTTTTATTAAGCGGCTACACATTCCAAAGAAACAAACATGGTTTTGTTTTGCCTCTTTAAAAATTAATGTAGATACTAATTGGTGAAATAAAATGATGATTCTGTTGGTTTTCTAAGTGTTGGATTTCCTGTGTTGGTCATGCGTCTCATGTTATGTGAAACTAAAAGCGCAATACTCACATAATCAAGTTGGTGTTTATTATCAGACCGTAACAAGATGTCATGTGATATTCCCTGAAATTATACTTGCTTAAACTAAAACTTGATGGTGAAATAATTTTAAAAATGTACCTCATTTTAAAGTTATTTGCTTCAGTTTTGCTGTGCATGGTTATACCTGTTATAAAACATTAAAACTAAATCCCCACATTATTTTTTTTTTTTTAAATCAGCCGTATTGACAATTAGTTTTTATAGATGTCTTAAAGTATTAAACTGCAGCCATCTAATGCAACGTTAGGTATTTGCAGCCTATATTCTTGACATGAATGCATTAACTGATCACACAACCTGGCACCGCAGCAGTATCTTCCTTCCCTGACTACTGCATTGCCTTATAGAGTGGAGGCCGTTATCGTTTACATTGTTCAACAGAAATCTTAATTTTACTGTTACTACAGCACGTCTTCAGTTTCAGTTGCATAAATAAGAAATTCCCCCCCAGGTCACAAAATTAAACTTTAGTGACAGAGTGAGTCAGCTGTCATGTGACGATGAAACTGCATTTTACATTTTGTTTTATCAATAACTCCAGTTGCAGCGACTGTCTGCATTTCCTGTTTTAGTCAGACTAACAAGTTTGCTGACCTAAAAGCTTTGTATAAACTGGTTTGGTCACAGCTTTTCAGAGTGCCTTCACATCACATGTTGCCCCTGGGTTAGTTCAGGTATTGCACTAACCTAATAGTTTTAACCTGGCTCTTTGACTGGCCCACTGAATCCCTGTCTTTAACCTAAATCCTTTAGCGATGGCCACCAGTGGCTCAGTTTTTACCCACAGAATTGCGGCGTCTAGCCTAAGAGGATTTATAACCTCACATAACTCTATTGAAGCGTTTTCAAACAGTGACTCAGAAATATCTACTGTATTTCCAGTGACCTCTTCCCAGTCATGGAAGTAAAACTTATGTGGTTAAGTAGAGAGAAATGTGGTCTTAGTTGGCTCCTTATTGAATTATCTTAGAGGTCAGGTTTGGTAATAGTTTAACGCTACATTATATGCGTTTAATAACCTTTTTTTGTGTTACATCAGGGTTCTTTTATAATGATGACAGCTGTATTTTTACATCACACATGTTGTTTTCAAAACATCATAGAAACAAGTGTACAGAAGTGGGAGTCAAACTTAAGTTACTGTGTTATTGGTGTCCTTTCCCCTGAAAGCATCTATTTGAATTATGCAAAGTAAGTGATGATAACTCACCAGGGCATTGAAATGAAGCTTTAAAAGAAAAGATTAAAACACATTTGTTAACATTGCTTTCTTTAGCTAATGTTACTTTGAAAAAACTTTTAATACTGTAAATATGAATCTTTTTAAGATAAAAGCCAAAATTCTCAGTCTTTCAGTGAATTTGCTTTTTTCCCCACAAATTTCCCGGTAATTTCTTGGCATTGCCATTGTCTTTTGTTGTTAATAATACACATTTATTTGCCTCCAAACTATAACAATGATTACATTACATTGTACATAAATAAGTTGATTTTCTCTCCTTATTTGTTTGTTCAATCTAATTATCTTCAGGTTTTTTATCACAGGACACCTATATTGGATTGGATTTTTATATCAGAATGCATATACATGCAGAATTTAGTATAATATTTTGTTGTTTAAAAAGTATTTTTTTAATTTTCCTTTAAAGTTTATGAGTTGTTGCACAACATAAATGTGATGGGAACATGCCTAAAGTAAAATAATTTGGATTTCTTACATTAAACACCTATAACCTATCTAATACTTTTTTTTAAATTTAATACAGCTTTGATTAAACCATTTGAAATTAACAGAAGCAAATCCATGTTTCATTTTTACCTTCGTTTTTTTATGAAGATTTATTACCATTAATTTTGAGAAAAAAGTAAAGCCAATTTAAAAATAATTTCATAAAACTGCTTCCTTTTTTATAGTTTGAATAATTGTCAGTATTTGTGTTCTTAGGGTTCAGATGATGATTTTAATATCTGCTGATTTCTTGGGTCACTTGCAACAGCTGGCCGTAATACTAAGTTGTGATGTTGGATGCGGTTTGTTGACTTTATACTGGGAGGAGATTTTTAAGAGTTCATCGCATTTTTACTTTACAGCTCTTGGGTTGCATATTGACTGACTCTTTGGATCAGTTAACTGAATGATCTTCTTTTGGGAAAATAAAAGTTGAAACATGTTTGTATTATCAAATTTTAAGCAGATTCCCTTTAAAAAAATAAATAAAACATACATTTGTTTCCCACTTGATTGCTAACTGCTTAACGCTCAGCTGATCGTTGATCTTTAATGAACTCTAAAGAAAGCTGTTGCTTTGCGGTTCGTGTGCCGTTGCACTACCACTGTTATCTGTCGAGAGAGTTTGCTCATTACAAACAAGAATATAATCTCAAATTATTTTAATTCATTGTGTCAGCGTGAAGCAGAGCCGGTGTTTTCTGTGAAGCTTTGCTCTGGGGCGTCTCTTGAGACGCATGCAGCCCCAAACAGGGATCATCGGGACGGGCTCAGGAGTCCAAATGGAGGGCAAAATGGAGCAGTGTTGCATAACAGTGTCTTTTAATTCAGCAAGGCCTGAACGGGAGGGGCTGAACCGAGTCAGCACAACCTGTAGACTGGGATTTTAGTTTTCTGCTCGTTTTTTTGTGGTTGGCTTCAATCAAAAACTGATATTGGATTATTTTTCTCCCCCTATTTGGTAAATGCATTAAACTAACAAAACACTCCTTATTTATTAGGTTATATTTATAAGTTTGTCACCCAATGGCATGTTGTATCATTAACTTGTTTAAGTTTAATTAAAAAACATAAGCCCTCTAAAAAAAAATTAGAGGGCTTATGTTTGTGCAATAGGGATAATTGTTTAGTTCCTTTATATTTTTCTGTTTATTTTAGGACTTATATCTAGAATCTGTCGACTGGTCCTGTCGGTATATCACCATATAGGGCCAATCCATTTCCTGTTCCAGCTGTTTAATTGAGATCTGTCTTCAGTTTGGTGACATTCAGTTGTTTTGCTGCTCACCATAAATCTCTCAGGAGCTTTAAGCCTTTATATCGACGATGCAAAGCAGATGTACAGACATGAACGTAAACTTTGCTCTAGTTTTTCTTAAATTGTCGCTAGGAGTGCTAATTGTATAGAAGCTAGTCTACTATACTGGTTGGGAGTCTTGTGGCTGTGGAGGTGATGCTGCACGGTTCCATAAATAAGATCAGAGATGGAATGATGTATCAGCTGGCTAACAAGTTGAACCATTTTTTAACTATTAATAGTAAGTCTTCAATAAAGTTTTTCCCTACTGAGCAATGAGTTCTCATCTTCATCTGGTGTCTCCCTTGAAAATATCTACCTCAGTATGCTATGCCTATTGAAGTTACTGTATAGATGAACCAGTGTAAATCTCCAAACATTTCACATTCTGTTGTCACACAAGAATGTTTCCAATAGCTCAGCATGTTAGGTAGTGGTGTCACAATCCAATATTGATAAAGCAAAAAATTAAGCCCAGTGATCACTGCAAACGGGTTTGCTAATTTGCTTTTGTTGCAATTTACTGTTCTCCATTTGAGTAATATCTCTTAATCAAGTCCTTTCTAATGTTTTACAGCACAGAAATAATATGTAAGTAAGTATGATTCATGCCGATTGGGTCAGTATTGATATCGGAGGTAAAAAGGTTGTATTGGGACGCCCCTAATCTTAGGTTTAGGATTAGGAAACAAGCCATTAGGTGTCCTGATCTTTATTTGTCAACCTTATCCAGATCATTCAACATTTGAATTAGAACCTAAATCATTTTCTTTCAGAAATCAGGGAGGGAAATTGCTAACATTCAATTGTACATTCAACATTTTGATGCATGGCTTACTTTTGTTTTAATGTCCTATGAATGTTTTTTCTGGAGGTTTCAAATTCTACAATAACAAAGCTGTAATGTTGGAAATGTTCACTTTTAGATCTTTACCTGTCGCAACTTTAGTATTGTAGATGTGATTGCTAGATTTAGTACAGAAATTAATGTGATTCGGGGGGGGGTTGTTTACAGATCGTGGTAGAAGTGAGTGATCAGCCGCACCATGTCCCAGGACAAAAACAGATTCCCTATTATGGGCGAGACTAACCCTCTACATAACAACATGTACGGCCCGCCGCAACCAGGGTTCGGTGTGTCTCCTCCCAACTACAACCAAGGCCCAGGAGGGCCTTACCCACCAGCTGGAGGCTTTGGACAGCCTGGCTTTGCCCAGGCAGGTCCGGGTTTTGCCCCCGGCCCCTACCCACAGATGCCCTACCCCCAGATGCCCTATCCTCAAGGCCCCTACGACCAGGGCCCCTATCAGCAGGGGCCTGGACAGCCAGCTTTTTCTGGTGACCCGATGGGTGAGTTTTCTTAACAAAAAGACTGTAGATATATGTTTAGTGAGGTATCACTTCCTTACATATCCATAAAAATGTGCTAGTAATTTATAGTCCATTCATTTATTTTGCAAACGTTGGCAACCTTTCCAATATGAATGCCTGTATATACTTTAAATGACCTGACAAATATTTCAGATCAACTGGCAGTGAGTGATTTATTAGCAGTTTAGCCTTTCCACCAAATACTAACTACCTCTCTGTTGTGTCATAACTGTTATTGTATAGCGCCTGCAGATAGCCCTGGCTACCATGGGGACGTGCCGCCATCTTACTATGATAATGAAGAATTTACCAAGTCAGGCTTAGAGGACAAGAACATTCGTCAAGCCTTCATCAGGAAAGTGAGTGAAACAAAATGAGGATGTATCACCAAACTGGAACATCTCTGATGATTACTGACCTTTCGGCTCCTAAATATATTCATTTTTTCTCCTTCAGGTGTTCTCTGTTCTCACGGTGCAGCTGCTGGTCACCTTCACATTTGTGTCCATCTTTACGTTCGTCGATGATGCCAAGTTGTTTGTGAGACGGAACCCGTGGACCTATTACGTGTCCTACGCCGTCTTCTTCGTGTCTCTGATCACCATCAGCTGCTGTGGGGATTTCCGTCGCAAGCACCCTTGGAATTTGGTTGCTTTGGTAAAGTCTTGCCCCGAAAAAGAAAAAGAAAAAGAGAATTGATGACCTCTCTGATATGTCCATGAAACTTTTTATTTTATATATTTTTTTTTATTTCATTGTAGTCCATCTTGACAGTGAGCCTGTCCTACATGGTGGGCATGATCGCCAGCTTCTACAACACAGAGACGGTCATCATAGCTGTAGGCATCACGGCGGTCGTCTGCTTCACCGTCGTCCTCTTTTCCCTGCAGGTCAGAACGGCCATGCACTCACAAACCCCACCCTTAGTTTTTGCAGTAATTCAAGCAAAAGATATCCTTTCATTTGATTAGCTTTTTCTCTAATCAAGCAGTTTCTTTTTTATAAATTAGCCAGCCTTCTTGTGACTTTCATTTTTCTTTATTACAGAGCAAGTATGACTTCACTTCCTGCCGGGGCGTTCTGTTTGTGTGCCTGATTGTGCTGCTGGTTTTTTCAATTCTCTGCATTTTCATCCGCAACCGGATCCTGGACATTGTTTATGCCTCCCTGGGCGCTCTGCTGTTCACATGCGTAAGTTCAGAGCTCTATAAACAATCAGACTTTACATATAAATTCTTGATTGTTTCATTGATGGTTCAAGTTGTTGAAAATTTTCCTAAGCTAATTCAGCTTTATTAGAATTATGGCTGCACAATGTATATTTAAAACACAACTCAGATATGTTTGATGTTGATTATTCTTTTGTTAGGAATGAAGGATGTGGTGATGTTTCAATTTCTTTCTAGGGTAAAAGTATAGGTTTAGGCAAACCGAAGGGGGGCGTTACGTTTTGTATCTCTAACGTTTCATTACTGTCATGTTGAAGCCAACAATTTAAATTTATATGTTCCTCATTGAGATTTTATTTGAATAATTTTGAGAACCATTGAAGCACCACTTGAGGAGCACTGCATGTTTTTTTTTTGTTTTGTTTTGTTTTACAAATACAAATCAGCAAAGTTTAAATTTAGTCTAAAATCTCAACTAAAACTTTCATATCTGTGCATCCCTAATTGGAACTGCTTTATCTCTGATCTGTCTGCTGTGTTTCTTGGTCTTTATGACACCATTTCTTACTTTATGTCCTCTAAAACACATTTTGTATCCTTCAAAGAATAGCCTTTTTTTTACTGGGAAATGGCATACTGTAAATTTCTATTTACAATTTAGATTATTTTAATTTTAACGGTGAGTAAATTAGATTTTATAGAATTTCACAATGATGCAAACTACTCACTAATATTTGCTTTTTGGTCAACTCCCAGTAGAACTTCTTTTATTTTAGCCATTTTAATTGCTCGGTTATGCTAGCTTTACATTTAAATAGTCTTCCTTTCCCTGTAGACATTTTTTCTGTTTTTGTCAACAGCTGTAAAATCATCAGCAGGAGATCTCCAACTGCTCTCACTGGGTTTAGGTTTCTCTGCTTAGAATGCAAACCGTGTTTGTCCTCCACAGCGTAGCCAGATTCAGATTTTCCCCTCGCATTTTAAAACCAATGGTTCTGTTAGCAGCTCAGGTTCATCATAAATGAACAAGTTTTTTAAACTCCATCTCTCCTGCAACCATTCTATTTCTAAAGTTGAATGCTTAGTTTTTCACCAACAGTAAATGCAGTACAGGTCATTGATTTGACTCTAAACTATGCATGACTCTAGATCTTAGCTATGATTTTTCATTTACCGGAACCAGCAGCAAGAAAGACCTTGGCTTTAACCCTTAATTGGTATTTTCTTTGCTGTTCTCTTTCTAGATGTATGTTCTTCAAATACATCATAAAATTTAAAATTGTAAACATTTTAGAGGACTTTAGAAAATCCATTTAGATTCTAAACCACGATTGTAATAATGACTGATGAATATGTCTATTTACATGTGTGTCTAGAAAATGACTCTACAAATGTTACCGTTCCTCATCTCTATGTCCCTATTAAAGAACAAAATACAAAAATATATAAATAAATAAATAAAGTGTTTCTTATTTGCCTTTATGCAGTTTTTGGCTGTTGACACCCAGCTTCTCTTGGGCAACAAGAAGCTGGCCCTCAGTCCGGAGGAGTACATCTTTGCCTCACTCAACCTCTACACCGACATCGTCAACATCTTCCTCTACATCCTGGCTATTGTGGGGCGCTCCCGTGATTGAGCCTGCGCATTCAGGAGCAGCATTGGCACGATGGATAATACCTCTCTTTGTGGTAAAATGTAGCTTTCCTGTGCTTTTCTCCCTTCACCTTGCCACATTCATAAACACTAAACTCTGTTTTCATGTTAAATTTGGGCGAATTGTTAAAATCAACTGAATGGGGGACACTTAAATTTACACTCTCGAAAATCTCTCAGCAAAACCAAAATTACTCCCCATCTTTCCTCTGCTTCTACTAACACATACGGGTGTGTCTCATCCATCTGCCTACTTCCAGTAGGACTGGTCACATGGAGAGTAAAACATGTTAGGCCGTGAGTTCTTAGCACTCAGCTTCGTCTTGCTGCAGAGCTTAAAACTGAGATAAGAGCGGATGAAAATAACACTACTGATCCAGAACCAGCTTTGCCTGAATGTAGAAGATAGTTTTAGAAACACTCTTCTTCAAATCAGCTTGTTTTCACAAACTTGTCTCCCTTTTTTTTCCTGCCCGTGTGATTTTTAATTTGCATGGCTGAATTGGAAGTACATGCAAAGATGGATTTAATACAGAATCCGTGTGTCTTGCTTGTTGCAGCTGTGAATATTTCAGTGTATTACTGTTCATGACTCCAGTATACATCCTCCCACTGCCACCATCCTCTCCTACCTCTGAGAGGCATGCTGGAGCACGTGTATGGATGTATTACTGTTTGAGGGGGGAGGGGATAAAGTGTCTTTGGCATTAACAACAAATAAATATAATAAAGATTATTTATAACCCTTATATTTATATATAAATGCTGTTCAAATGATTAAAAGAGGTTTTGTTTGAAAGTTGTGTTCAATTAGACAGATCTTCTTTAACCTTCTTAGTTTTGTTTTTCTGTACCTTTGTACTTTTCTTGATAAATCCTGTTTAAGTGAAAATGTTTTTGTTTTTTCTTATTGCTGTTTACTCTCCTTGTTAAAATTGATCTTTGGACATTTTTGAAGTGAAGACATACCAGATTTGTTGGAGTGTACACCCAATCCGGAGTTATGAAGCTGTTTATTTTCTCTCCAGTAATGTGAACAAGGCAGAAACTTGCATCCCAAGCCAAATGCGTACAAATTTGAATGCTTAATTTAATTTTTTTCCTTTTTAAATCTGCTGCATGACCCCTGCAAGTACTGACGATGTACACACTGCAGCTATTGTTGTTTTGAAGAGAAACCATTATTTGAAGGTCTTGTTGAATTGTTTTTCTTCTCATTTAATATTCGTATCAGATTAACATGTATGTACATAAAGCAACTTGGTGTTTTGATGTGTATAAAGTAGGTATATTGGGCTTTGTAGGTTCGCAATGTATATTTGCATCAATCTAAAGAGGAACTGAAATTCCTAACACAGCTGTCTGCTTATCATTAAAATAGATACATTGGAAATATGTGTTTTTTTCTTCTTTTTTTTTAAACTCTTCCTGTCGATTTAAAGTCTCTTCCGGCCCTGGCTGGTGTTTTGAACGCTCTGTTAGGACTGTCCACATGTAAACCACTGCCTGCTTTTGCAGAGTGATCACAGGAGAAGTTAAGAGTTAGAGAATCGTGAAGAGAGGTCCCTAATCATATTACCCAAGTAAATAATTCACAACGTGATTTTTAGGAATTTTTAAAAGATAACTTTAAAGGCACTTTAAACACAAAATTTATATTCTAAACAGATTTGAAAGTTAAATAAGACCAATAAGCGTGAAGTTGGTGGCGTAATGTTCTACATGTTCACAGGAAAAACTGATAAGTCGCTGAACTACTCCACGATAAGGACGAGCCACAAAAAAGGTGAATAAGTTATCTTCATAGTTAGTGTTTTATTTAAGCATATTAATGGAATGATAAGGTGCAAAAAATAACCTTGAGATAATTATGAATCAAACATTTTTTTCTAAACTCTATCTACGATTGGTCTTTGAAGAGTCACCACACACAAGTGTGTCCTGGTCAGTTCTCTCCCTAAACTAGACCATATCAGATGTGTCTTCAACTTGTTGGAAGAAATAAGAATGTTGAACAGACTGTTTCTTTGGGGGTTAGGATTTCCTCTCAATTGGGAGTAAATTGCAAAATACATCTGGTGGATGATTTCAGGCTACTGGAGCTTTAGAGGGAAGTTTCCAATGTTGGTTATGATTTGGGGAGCTTCCTTATATGCGGTTGTATACAGTTCAACTGCTGCTTAAAATACTAATGGATTTAAGACCATGGTATAACTGTGGATAACTGGCCAGATAACTAGATTGGCATCCACAACTAAATATATTTTTGACTAGAAAATAAGAAACACCATCCTGAACAATGCATGCAAACCAAATTGCCTCTTATTAAGACAAATCTGAGTTAAACAGGGTGATAATGGATGTAGTAATTCAATCAAAAAGAGGCTGACAAATGACCTACTAATATACAGTATTTGGGAACACTTATTTTACTAAGATAAGCTAATAAAATAATAAGACATATCTTAAAAATAATAGGATAAATTTGCTTTAGAGGAAAGACAGTTGAAAATAAACCCAACTGTTAAGTTATGTAACTTTTTGTGGGAGAAATTTTTTATTTTATATACATATGTTGCCTGAAATAGTTACGTTTTAAAGCATCGATCCATTTTCCAAGCCCTTAGGACAATTTCGAGGATACAATGAGAGAGCCTTAGCATTTACAGGGAAAACATGCAAACTTGTTGCAGAAAGACCCCATGGAGGAATCAAACCCACAGCCTTCTTGCTGTGAGGCAACTGTGCTTTTAAAACACATTAAAATGTATTTATATGCACTTAGCTGGAGGCCATCTTGAAATATTACTGGTTTATTTTCTCTAAGGCCACAAATTGGTACCATCAATTTACTGTCAGCTGTTTAGAGAAGCCCTGGAGAAACATGGACAAACTGCGCGGTATGACTCTATTAAATAATAAAATAGTTAATTATGTGTTAGCTCCTATATTAGTTAACATTTTGTAAACAACTATCACACAATCATTATGAATTTAATCTTCAATTGTACATTTAGCTTAAACGAAGTTGTTTTGTTCTTCAGTTGGTTTACATGTAACGGCTTTATAACAATAAAACATTGTTTGCTCGTTAAAGGGACAATTGACAATCTAAAAATGTAAATCGTGTTTACTTATGACTTAAATCACTTCGAGTTTTACTTTTTTTTTGTTTGTTTTGCGAGTACTGGCAACTAGCTAAGCGCTAATTAGCATGGTAAGCTAGTTTTTAATCTTTGAATCACCAGAGATTTCCTTTACCGAAACTATGTATTTACATGTAAATTGTATGATTGAACATGGGGGACATTTTTGTTATTATTCTCACAACAGAAAATTGTGTAAAGAATATGCAGGT
>JAVLVB010000813.1:1118174-1143441 GCA_032876305.1 Orestias chungarensis
ATATATATATATATATATATATATATATATATATATATATATATATATATATATATATATATATATATATATATATATATATATATTGTAAATGAATTCTATAGCAAAGTTCTGTTGGCATGGCAACGGCAGTGATGAATGTGTTATTACTTAACAGCTACTCCTTATGGACAAAATCGGAATGCGTTGACTTCGACATGATTCAGCACAAACAAATACGCTTAAAGTAATTTTTTCTTAAGTTTTATTTAAAAAGAAATGTTTATCGAGTTTTTTATATGTATTGTTAGGCACGTGCATTTAAAGCTAAGGTAATGTAATTACTGCCAAGTAATGCGAATGTGTAACGCGGTTTAAAATGTCTTGGTTGCGTGTTATTTTAATCTGCATTATAATTATAAATGTTTTGATCTGATTAGTTAATATTTATCTCACATAATGATAATAAAATACTCCTTACTGGAAGGCTAAGTAATAAGAACAGGGAGCCATCTCGAGATATTAGAACATCTTTGTCAAGCGACACATCCGGTGTTTTAATCAGGTTTTTTTAACCGCAAAAAACTGTTAAAACACAAAGTAAGGGCATTGAACGCATCTGAAATATAAGGAAGGTTGTTAAAGCTAGAAAAAACGTTTGTAGTGTGGTGTAAATTTGTATAAACCCTCTTTAAAGTCTGCACCAATAAGGATACCACGCTGTACTGACGACATACAATTACGACACGTTTCCGGGTAGGAGTTAGAATAAATAAAGCCAATATAAACAAAAAGCGCTAAAAAATATAACCGTTTCACGATGTAGTTCAGGTTGTGAGATGTTTACTTCCATTGTTGAATAAAAATATGATAAAGCTAGCTTGCTACCGTGAGTGAGATAGCTTTGTCATCCTAATATGTAGTTTCCGACGTGAAGAAGTTGGTATTGTCAGTGAGGTACATCCTTACCTGTTACTCCATACGTGGAGTTTCAGAACATGATGAATGGAGGTTCATGAGATATGATTAGTATCTCCCTCTTGTAGGGAACCGCAACACCCTACTTGAGCCATTCTGACTTTTACATTGTTAAGAGAATTTTATGTTCACCTATGATTGCAGATAGAAGACAGCTGGAGGAAGAAGTCAAGAATGCCTCCAAACTTCATGATAGTCTGCAAACGGAGCTTGCAGTGTGTAAGGGCTTATATATATTTTCAGCGATCAACTTCCCAGAACATATACTGAGATGGTTAAATAGGACATGCAGATATATTATGTTTAGATATTATTTATTCTACCACTATTGTTACTGTTTTTCAGTGCAAACTGAAGTTAATAAACTGGAAGGACTCCACAAAGAAAAAGAAGGTGCTGGATGAACAGTTTTATTGGTCATGTTTTAGTTGTAAACTCTACACCTGAAATCATATTGAAACCTTTTAATATACATAGATTAGTTTAAGAAATACGTATGTAATTATTTTTTGTTTGTTTTGTCAGGAGCATGCAGGAAGCTGCAGCTGCAATTTGAAGAGTCTGAGCAGGACTGTGGCAGGTAGAATATATTTATTAACACTTTTAAGCAACTTGTTAGTGTAGCGTTTCGACCACTAGATGGCAGGATGTTGTCACGTAATAAATGTCTGGTTGTTTCTTTCTTTACTGGCCTTAAATCTTTTATTTTTATTTTTTTAGAATTTATTTTCCAGGTTTTCCTGTTTAATTTGAAAATGCTATGAGAAACATCACAACTCATGCATTGGGCTTATAAAAACTAGAAACAACACAGTAATCGTCATTGGTAAATTTAACATTGTCACTTAAATAGGACATCAAAACTTATACTAAGGTTTTTAGGATTATTAAACACCGGGTATAATTAGAGAAAAATTATTAGAGGGAAACACAGTTCAGTTTAAAATGTTAACTTAATTTATTAAGACAACAAACTAATCCAAATCCACCTTGGACGTTTGTGAAAAATATATTTTTTGTTATATAATAGATTAACTTCAGTTAAACACGTCTTTTATTTAATGTCATTCTCATTTTAAGCCCCATTACTTCCAGATATGTTGAATCAAAGAAATCAATAAAAACTATCTGACACGATGAATGGATAAAGCTGGCTAAAAAATCTCAATGCTCATGTCACAGCATATGGTGTTACCTATCTAAACTAATTAAAGAGCAAATACAAGCAAAAAGGTTTTTAGAAAAATATGGTCTATTATCTGCAAATGGAGAAAACATGAAACAGTGGTGAAACCCTACCAGGACTGGCTTGCCTACCAAAATGAATCCAAAAAGAAATCCATGAGGGCACAAAAGAGCTCAGAACAGCATCTGGTTCCCCACTGGCCTCACTTTCCTCGGTTAAGCGATAGCACAAAAGACCTTGGAATAGTTTCCTTCTTCACAACATGGAAAAGTCGCTGCCTAACAGGAAGCCCTGAAGAAAAAGTCCATGACCTTTGGAAAAAAAACAGACCAAAGATGCACAGCAAGAAACTGACTCAAAGCTCAGCATCAGGTCTAGGTGACTAATTAGGCCTAGTCCAGCTCTGGGCTTCAGCTGAATTTGTTGCTGTTGCGTCTTTCCCAATGAGTGGTGAAAAAAAAATGCCCAATTTTAATGTAAAGTACTAATTCCAGTTAGCACAAACAGTTGCTTCCAGTGGTTTTGGCAACAATCTAGCTACTGTTTCTTCATATTGGCCCAGGTTGGGCCAGGTTTTGGTAGCATTTACTTAGGTTAACTTTGTTTGGTAAGACAATGCTGTTGATGTATAACAGTAACATAATCCAACTAAAGATAAAATGATACATCATCTTTACCAGACCTGCTTGTGCTGAAAATACAGATTTTTTTCTTGTGTAATCATGCTACTGTAATATTGGACAAATGTATTAAATAATGATTTCCATATATTTATTTAGCTGTATAGAGATTTGAATTTGTGTCTGTATATTGAAGATTCATTTTTTTCTTTATTGGTAATGCCGTGTATTTATGTAATTTTCAATGACAGCTTTTGTTTTGCCATCACTTCTTTGTTTAATGCCAAAACAAGCTGCGTCAGCTTTGATCAAGTAGGCTCATTTGGGTCATTTTCTTAGCATGTCCAACGAGTCCGAACTCCAATGTTCTTGACTTTTTTTCTTATCCGTCTCTTAGCAAAATGACAGAATTTCTTGCTGCCCAGCATTGTCCCAAACGGCATCAGACAGTTGCGGTTTTGACGCACTTTGTTTCAAGTCTGCTCACTGAGGATGGACGGTTTGTGAGAAATATTGCAGTAACGCTGCAAGACAATGGCTGCATGGTGGCATGAGGTTCAGATCCGACCGGACCCCTCCTGCAAGAATGTCTAAGACTGGAATCTGAGCAGAGTAGGCCTGAGAAGTTCACAGGTTTTCCCCAGAGTGTGTGAGGATTTCCCCCCGGTTAGCTCAGCTTCCTCTCATTGTTAATAATGTAGGGGTCAGGTTTATTAGGGACTCTAATTTGACCTGAAGAATGTGTCTCTGATGTTAAACCCGTGATCGATCTGTAAAATTATGTCTTTGACATCTTCAAACCTGCTAAAATGTGCTTTGCAGGCAGTTGAACCAGAACAAGATGAGCGAGGAGTTGCTGGAACAGTACAGATGTGAAATCCAAAAAGTCCAGCTGAAACACAGGAAACTGCGGTACTATTCATAACGAAGCAAATAATTGCATTCAGAAGATTGACTAAAATGATGCCTTAATAACTCACTAACATTACTGGGTTTGCAACAGAATGAGATTTGAAAACCAACTGGTGCAACTGATAGAGCAGCACAAGCAACTGGACTTCATCTTTGTAGGTTCTCTTTAAAAAAAAATTTATACACCTCTTGGCTTCTTCGCTATTAAATGTGTTTGTTTGTTTTAAACATTGTATAACTAACACAATAAATTGATATTTAGAATCCAAAGAGACTCCCACATGAGTTGAAGAAAGCTACAGATGTAAAACATCAGCTGCTATCAGCTGGTAAGCGTTGTCTCCGGTTTTTCCCACGGGCATCTGTGAGCACACTTGTGGTGAATCTTTTTTTTTTTATGCTTGCACATTGTGTTTGAATTGTTCGTTCTGTTTCTCCGATAGAACGAGTGAAGTCGGCTCAGCTGAACAAACTTGACGAAGAGTTAGAAGAGGTGAAGGAACGGAAGCGCTTGGAGATTGAAGCTGCACAGATTAACAAGTAAACCAGGTTACTTGATACTGGTTTTCAGGACTTACTAGTCCTTCATGTTGTTCTGAGCCTGATACTTTGTTCTCATTCCTCGGCTAAAATTGAAATGCCAAATACTTATGTAAGTATTTAGGGTTTCTGATAGGAATGGATAAATTCCAAGGGATAAGTTGAATGTTTCAGTCTAAGATACTTGTTCAATTCGATACTTGATTAGCTCATATTGTTAGTTCTGTATGTCTAAAATGGATATAACACTTATGTGGTTTTAGCTTAGAATAAAAAAATATTTCTTGCGTAGTAAATATAGTAATAATATATTCTATACTAATGTTTATTAGATACATATGTACGTACTTAATTGTTCATAAAATTGTAAGAGTGGCAGGATTTTTTGTTTTTTTAATCCAATAAATTCAGAAGCCTGTAATTATAAAATTCAGTTGACATATAGATCTGTTCATACATGCACAAAGGAACAACTTGAGTTAGCTTAACGTTTTTAATGATTTAAAAACAGTGTAATACTCATAAATTGGTCAAGACAAAAAGCACAATAACCCTGTGCAACTGATTTACCCTCAGTAAATATTTAATAGAAATTAGTCCAGTGCAGTGCAAGAATTTATGATGCAAAACATGAAAAAAGCTCTTTATATATACAGACAATATATACAGTAAAATGGTGAGTTAAAAACCATGTAAACTTTAAATTGTCCCTCGGGAGTAAATTTAACCCTTAGACACACTCAGAAACATAAAATAGTTTTACGCCCGCCCAAAGTATTAATCATACACCTTAGTTTTTCTTTTAACTGTTCAGGCCAACAAAATAGCCCGGAGTCGTGCTTAGGGCGTAGGCCTCAGAAGTAAATCGAGTTATGTAAGGTGGCATGGCTTTGCTCCAGAACTGTGTAATACACCCAAACCTCTTTCTCTTGCTTTCCTTTAGAAATAAAAACATCAAAAAGAAAAGAAAAAAAAAGAACAGCATACAAGTGAAACATTTTTACAGTGACTCAGTTCATTTGTAAATGATTTTACTTTTATTTACACAAAATAAAGGAAAGCATTCATACTTTACTCTGAAATAACTTCCCTGAATGGTAATTTGACATCTTTAGCCCTGAACAGTTGGTCCACAACCAGAATGGAAAGGTAGACTTTGCTCTCTTATGACACACATTTCACGCTTGCTAATGCTGTTTGAGCTTAGAAAAAAACACATATTTGCACACCTTGTTCTCTTTAGTCTAACATTAATACCCACATCTTTATTTCTTTGCAGCTGCATTAACTCTCTAACTTTTCTAATGATCTCATTGGCACATGATGAAACCACAAGGACACTCTCTCATTTTAAGCTACAAACCCATACCAGTCACACAAACATTTCCAGCAACACACAACACTAGTACTGTATGCTCATCATAAAATACTTGTGTGCTCTTTTTTTTTTAACTGGCATGTATCTGTTTTCTTTTTGTTAGCCTTCATCTTCAAGTCACCAAGTTGCGTTCATACAAGCTCTGTTTCATGTGAATCGGCCTACCTTTTTATCCGTGTGGTGAAACATTAGCCAGCGTGCAAGTATTCACTTTTGTCTTTCAGTCACCATATAAGGAAAACAGAACCAGTCCTTGGAAAAGAGACACATTCCAAACCCAATGACTTTAAGTTGTTTGCATCGTTTTCAATATTGTCTCCTCAAGTTTTATTACTTGTTTGTGAAACTCCAGAAAAGGCTGCAGCTCTTGCACCCAAGTTGTTTGGAGGAGTGATAGACTGCTGTTGGCACAAGTTGGCAATGGCTGTTTTTGATCTTCTTGCATAAATAGTTCCAATATAAAAGGTCGGTCCTCCATCTTTGTTTATGCCAGGCTATTTCCCATCTGTTAAAAGAGCAACAGGGATAACAGTGAAATCGATTGTTTCTGCCCTTTTTCTTCTTCTGCATGTTTTCATAAATGTGAAATTTTAGTTATGCCCCTCTTGGCTTAATGATACTCTTGTATTATGCTATGAGTTGTAGGGTTAAACCTGGTAAGTATACAGTAAAGCTGTGCCTGACCTCATAAATACAGTGCTCGGAAAGGTAACATACTCCTTACAGATTTTTTGTTTTGTTTTTGTAATGGTTTGTATAATCAAAAATTTGAATTTTGAAGGTAGAAAACAATTAAAGGGTGAGTTTTTTTCAATGAAAATCTATCAAAACAAAACTGGGCCTGTGAAATATATTGTCCCCTTTTAAATAAATCATAGTTTAGCTGCGAATAACCTTTTTTTTTTGCACAGGCTGGATTACTCCTAGACCAAATCAAAACATCCATTAAATACAGCCATTAAGTATGTTAAAAGATATAGGAAAAACACATTGTGACCTAATTAAAAAGAGCTCAGAACAGATCAGGATTTTAGCACCACAGTAAGAGTCATTATCTGTTAAATGGAGAAAACATGGAATCAGGGAATCCTCATAACAGAGGTCATCCCAGCAAAAGTTTGCATTCATATCTTCTGAGGTATTAAAAAAACCCAAAAATAACATCTGCAGACTTCAAGAAAAACCTTAGAAAGAGACGGTAAAAAAATTGCATCAGTGGTTGGATCAGTTCAAAGGTGAAAACACCTGCTGGTCAAAAAGAACAGCAATGTTCATCTCACATTTGCCAAACTAGATCTTGAACCATTAATTCTCCTGTTTACCAGGGAACCCTAGAGGTTTCTTTGTGGGCTGGTCAAAGTCTGGACTGGAACGCTATTGAGATACTGCTGGGGATTTTAAACATGCTGTTTATACCTAAATTTCTAAAGGTGTGGCTGATTTAAAACAATTATGCAAAGAAGAGTAAACTAAAATCCCGCCAGTATGATGTAGATTACTCATCGCTAGCTGTCTGTTGGAAAGACTTGATGGCAGTTGCTGCCAAGAGGGGTTAACTGGTTTTGTCACATAGGTCTAGATTTGTTTCAATGGCTTTTTAAATCAAATAATTATTGGATGTCAATAAAACAATCTTTTTAAGAAAAGCATGAGCGGTTTAATACGTTTTTTACTGCACTGTTTGTATCAGGTAGAACACATTAGTTTGTTCACTATATTAAAATATATTTTCAAAGTTCCTATATTGCTGTAAGTAAATACACTATAAAATAATTGAAACATTTTGAAGACAGAAAATCATCAATTAATGAAAAACAGAATGTTTCCATTCGTAAAAGTGGCTAAAAAGTGGTTTAATTTGAAAGGTTTTATAAGACACTTCGGTATTGTTCTATAGATTATTTTGACAATTATGGTTTATCTAGCTTTAACAATCGGTGACATTTTTATTGTTTTAATATCTTTGAAGTCACTACTTTTTTCTATATTTCCTTTCCATCAATGTTGCTTGCATTAACTACCTCAAATCGGCTGTAGACTTTCTTCTCCTTCCTCAGACTCTCCATTCTCTTCAGCAGCCCCTCCCTCTCCTGGTTGTTGCTCTGTGGCCGCAGAAATCGATTCTTCTTGAAGAGGTTCGTTGTCTCTTGTCCTTTGTCCATGGCACCACTGTCTTTGTCCCCTGAGGTTTCTTCTCGCTCCTGACGGTTTTTCTGGCTGTTGGCGGAGATTTGCCCCAGGATGACTTTAGTGTCGTCTCGCAAGTTGCTGCTGTACAAAGTGGAGCTTCCTGGGGCCTGTTGGCGGGATGAGGCCAATCTCCCAGACAATTCTTTGTGGTTTGTAGTGGGTTGTTCGGTAGCCGTGGATGTTGTGACTTTTGCTGAACAGCCCTTTTTGCTTGATTCATCAGCCACCTCCTTGACAGTGCTTATTCCCCTGTCCTCTCCTGAGGCTTTCTTCTCTTTATCCTTCGGCCCAAGAAGCCCTTTTAACCTCTGAGTCTGTTTCTTGAGGAATTCAAGTGTCTTACCATCACCCTTCCCCTCACCAATGGTGTTTAATGAAGTATTAGATCCCATAATCTTGGGCAGTCCTTCCTTAGACTCTTCATGAGACATTGTTGAAGAACTGTGAGAGCGGCTCTTTTTCATTTCACTCTTCTCTGCATCTGTTGCATCTTTTGTCAGCATATCATCACCACAGGAGATGCGACGAAGATTCAGGGACTTGAGCTTCAGCGTATCCTTCTTGAAGATCTTAGGAGATACAGGTGGCTTTTGAGACTTGGATTCATCTTTCTTTTGAACATCTGTCTCATTTTCCTTTTTGTGTTGTTGGGATGTCTCTGAAGGCTTCAGGGAACTTGCATAAGGCCTTGGAGTAAGTAATGAAGGTTTGACTGAACTTACTGAATTTTTGCGACAAAGCTCTGCCAGTTTTGCTGAGATGTCTGGCTTATTTGGTTCCTTCTCTTTTGCACTGACAGTTACAGGGGTGGTTTTTGGTGCAGCCGTGTTGTTGGAAGAAGGTTTCTCAGAAAGTCCTGGCTTTTTTTCAGCGGGCTCCAAGGCTTTTTGAGATAGCTCTGTTTGCATTTTCAAAGCTTTTCTGTTGTTTTCCAGATCTTTAAAATACTGCAGTCTACTTGATAGGTCACTTACGTCTATTGAGGGTTTGGCTTCAGTTGTCTTTTCTTCTTTCTTGGTGGTTTGGGGTACTTCTTCTTCCTTCTTCATCAGATATTTATTTTCTTGTTCCTTTTTCTGTTGCTGCTCCTTCTCACTTTGTTTCTCCTTTACCTCTCTCTCCTTCACCTCCTCCCTCTCCTTTTCTTTCACATTGTCTTGTTCTACAGGTTTCTTTCGCCACTCAAAAGGCTCACGAGACAAAGACCTCCTCTTTTCAAGAATCTGGGCCACAAGAG
The DNA here is from genome assembly GCA_032876305.1 of Orestias chungarensis. NCBI lineage: Eukaryota > Metazoa > Chordata > Actinopteri > Cyprinodontiformes > Cyprinodontidae > Orestias > Orestias chungarensis. The sequence continues at coordinate 1,127,195 of JAVLVB010000813.1, forward strand.
AGGAAGTGCGTCCTGAATCCAACTGGTCATCATCTTCCGTAGCTGGTTTTAAACCTAGGCTGCCACTGTGTATTTCTGCTTTAGAAGATGAGAATATAAGTGAGGAACGCAGACGAGAGCTACGATGGAGGACAGGGTTAATACGTGAGCGGAATGAATCATGCCTGGAAAGAAAGAGATCTTGAGTTTCCTTGACATCTGAATCTTCTACAGCCTCTCGACCTGAACCCCTCTCCAACTCCCTTTCCTTTCCCTTCTCTAATAATCTGTCTCTTTTCTCCAAAACAGAAGACCTAAAATCATTGAAGGAGGGAACCAAATCTTTGCTTGCTGTTATGCCAGCATCATTATCAGTCCTGTTAGGTAGTTGTGGCTTTCCAAAGCGGGGTTTCAGTATATCTGGTCTGGGCTTGGGGGGAACAGTTGGTGGATCCTTTTGTCCAAAGCGTGGAGCTAAATTTTCCAATGAACCTGTTTGCTCAGCAGGGTGGGGATCATCAAATGCGTCATAACCCATAGGCAAAGACAAGCCTTCTTCTCCTCCATCCTCATATGTACTCAGATATGAGTGAATTCTCCAACTCCTCATGCCTTGCTTCACACTTGGATCTTGATTGTGCTCCTGATCAGATTGCTTTTGAAACTGAACTTTCTCGGGTGGGTGCAAATGTGTCGGCGAACTTTGACAAGCATATGCCTGTCCTATGGTTGGTCTTTGAGTCGCGGATCCTCCTCCATACCTCCCAGCTACAGGAGGGGGTAGGAGACCCTCGGGTTCTCTCAGGTCCTCAGATGAAAAGTAGTCCCTGCTACCCAGCGGAGGCTCCCGATCTGAGTGAAAACTTGATTCTGAATACTGGTCAATTGGAAGGTGAGGAGGACGGCCTCGAAGTCGGTCGTAGTGTCCGTGGCCAGAACCAGGGCCAGGACCTTCACTGTAGTATTGGCTGCTTGACATTTGCTCTCTGGAAAGAAAATATTGTGATTTTTAGGTAATTTGTTTGTTAACAAAACATTATGTAATGAAATGTCTACTTAAGTGAAGTTACATAATATTACAATATTTAGGTTCCTAAACACAGCAGAAATAATTACCTGCGAAAATCTGTTTCATCTAGGTTGTTCATTACTCTGTGCTTCATGTATTGTCGTGAAGATGTGTAGTTTTCTTGGGTTCCTTCAGCATAGCTGTGTCTGTTGTAGCCACTTGAACTCATCTCCATTTGTCTAGACACAATGGACTTTCCCTGCTCCAGGAACGACTGCTGGAGACGAAACTGTTGCTGAGAATATTTCCCTATTGTTATTCCTGCACTAGGTTCCAAAGTGTGACGGAACGAGTCAGTCCTTCGGAATGGCAGCGAAGCGTTACGATCTAACTCTCCATATGGGAATGCTGAGCTAATCTCAGGAGGTCTTCTGAAACTGACGGGGTTACGTAAAGACTGCGACGTCTTTAAACCGTACTGGGTGTTCATGAAGCTGGTGGTTCCCGGGTCAGGGATAGCGAGTGGTCCACTGGATGGATCAATAACCAAAGGCTCCGACTGAGCAAAGAGGATACGAAACTCCTCATCGAAAGTACTAACCAGTTCCCCAAGGAATAGGTGTGCGATGCAACGGTGGATCTTCTCATAAGACCACATAAAACTGGAGAAACAAAAGATAAACCTAAGCATTTTTTAAATAATTTACATCATAAATAAATGATTTTATCCAATGACCCACCTGTAGTTCCCACTGAGGACTGCCCTGCAGTCAGTCAAGAGAAATCGATCTTTTATCTGTCCTTTAAATGATTTCCCTGTCCGCGTGTAGTATGTTATTCCTGCAACAGTTCTGACACGCATCATCTACAAAACAAACATATTACCTGTTACAGCGTAATATGTCACAAAATGTTTAAATGAGTGGGGGAAAAAGTAATAATTGACATGTGAAGTATAAGCACACTTGGAACTCACATGAATTAAGTCCAAGTTTACTTTGCAGCTCATAACCATAGAGACAAAATGAGGAGCGTCCTTCTCATCCAGCAAAATGTAAACAGGAACGTGGCGTCCAGCAGCCTCCAAGAGGTCAGCAAAAATGTCAACGTCTGTGAACATGTCCATCACAATTGCGATAACCTAGAAAGCAGCAACAACATACCTATTTTAGAAACAATTTCTGCACCATTGCATTTTTAAACACTTCCTGTAATTCTTCATTTATTCATTTTTATTGATTTATTTTTACTAATTATGCCCTAATTAATATTCATAGAATGAGTAATTTTCTTGATTTTACAAGAGTCTAGTGATTTTTATTTTTATTTTGGGTTAATCAAAAGCTTTAAAAATAGTATTTTTTCATGTATTTCCAATTTATTCTCCTAATTGGTTTAAGGAGTAAGCTTGTCCAAGTGGCAATCAAAACCTAACTAAATCATGAAAATTAGGACAAAATTTTAAGATCAAAATATAGACTTAGATTATAAACGGTAGAATATGTGAAATTATATTACAAAATCAATAAAAAAAAACTGAAAGAAAGAACAATGTGCCATGGTAAGGTATTTTGGGTTTGAAATTGTGTTGTAAGGGTATGAAGTGCAAGTTGTAGAGAAAAAAATGTGGATTTATTGGTTAGAGTTCGAGGTACAATCTGGCCGAAGCATGAATGAGCCAAGACTTTCCGTATTTGCACATTTGTATTTATTGAGAGGCTTCAGTTCCTGTTGACTTATCAGGTTTTGGGTCCAGCTTTAGTATCAGGTCTTTATGAACGACTGGAAACAAAATACATAAAACTTGCGCACTTGACTATACTCCTTATGTCTACATTGTTAAATTTACATAACTTTTTTCAAGGTGAATCATTTTTTTCGAAGCTGTCATTTCTCCGACTACATGCTGAAACACAGACTTCAGGAGAGACGCTAAAAGTAAACGCCTGCAAGACACAGACATGTTCTCTGTAAATTTAAACAGAAACGTAGGACAAATAAAGACACACTCCTTCACACCAACAGGTTCGACTGCTTGTCACATTTGGCTGCCATTCTGCTGTTAATTATATTTTTAATTTAGCTGAGGGCCCAGTCAGTTGTAAATTTGACTAAAAGGGAGTGGTGGAAACATTGCCAGAGGTAGACAAAAAAGGGAGTTTTAACTAACAATCTTGCAATTTAACACACGTTAGATTACGCACACGTACCTCGCAGGGCTTTATCAAACTGTTTTTTTCTTTTTTAGATAACAGGTGATTTATGCAGCGTATACTGATGTGAAAACAGAAAACATACCCCAGACCCTGACACAAACCTACCCAGCTACAAATTATAAAGGTCAGATTGGCAAATTTTCATTTATTGTTCTGCCACCCTGGCTTTTTTACTCACATGCCGTGCATTCTTGATGAGTCTCCTGGCCTGCTCCTTAATGCTAGGCATTTCTGGGTCGGAGGGGTTGACCAAAGTGGTGACCTCTGTGGGCCCGACGAAGCTGTGCTGTGGAAGCGGCCATCCCAGGTCCAGCCCGGGCGCGGCCGCGTCCGACTGCAGTGGCCAGTAGGTGTCAGAGGAGCCCTCGCCGTCCTGCCCTCCCTCATAATATGTGAGCTCGGGGGCACCTGAGGGCTGGCTGGGCCCCTGGACCGTGGACTTGATGTATTCAATTTCCGTCTGCGACAGGAAACCCACCAAGTCTGACTTCTGGAGGAATTCAAAGTAGCCCTGGTGTGGCAAGACAAGCAATTTTAAGTAATTGAATGCAGCATATGCTGAATGCAGCATATGAAGTACAACGTTCCTTTAACTTCTGCTTTTGGTTATGTTTTTTTTTTTTTTTTTTACATCCTAATATTTCAGATGCAAACAGTTTCACAAAAGATTAAATTTCATTAGGGGAAAAGGCCATCCATACAAACATTTGGTGAGAATAATAACTGGCAATTAGACTCGCATAACTAAAATAAATTTTTCTTAGAAAACATTTGAATTCAGCTTCATTGGTACATTTTAGAGAATGAACAGCTTTATTAACGTGGTTCCATAGCTTTAACATTGGATCTAAAGCTAGGCTAAGATTTGACCACTCCAAAAGGTTCATTTATTTTTGAGCCAGTCATAGGTAGACATGCAGTTTTTTTTTTAGATCAATATCATGTTTCATTTTCAAGAAAGTCTAGGGTTATGATCAAAACCTAATGGCAAACAAAAATCTGGAGAGCACAATTTATGCCAGCTTCAATATTGCAAAAGGTGAAAACAGACTGTGGTCTTTTCATTTAGCAGTCTATTTTCACCTAGCTCTTCCATGGAGGCTATTTGGGCCATTATATGTGAAGCAAATGATGGTTACAGTGCTTTAAATGTTATAAGATCTTTAGTGATCTCCTGAGTAAGTCGCTGATGCAGATTAACTTTGGTGTGCTGTCCACTTCAAGATTTTAAAATATTTTCTGGATTTTTCATTTCAAGTCTGACCATACCATATCTGAGTGTGACTAGTACTAAATATCTAAATTTGTTTGATGATCTAAAACATTTCCGTATAAAGAAGTACTAAAGGCCAAAGCTTTTCCACAACCCGACATCTGTTTTTACTCTGGAAAATGTGAATGAATATCAGTTGGTACCTGTATATCATTTTCTATCAAAGCGTCGATAGCTAGACGATAGTCCTCGCGGTAGTGAGGCGGTAGATAGCTTGGGTCGAGCGGATTATCACCACACGATGAGCTCTGTGATCTGTGCGCCATTATTTAACCAGGCGTGGTCAAATGTTAAATGAGAAGCCTCTGCAGGTAAAACAAAAACAGAAAGGAAAACAGAGTTAAATTATGAGTCTTAGGATCTCAAGAGCAAACATGAAAGCACACAGGTCCAAAGAAAACGTTGTTTTCCCGTATTTGGATCACCTTCCTGTTGTAGTTGCACTTACTGTAATAACACTCCACTCCCTCATTAATGACAAACAATGCAATAATTGAATTCAAAAATCCCTGTTGAGAGAAAAGCAGCTTTGTGTTGGGACTCACAAGCGGGAATGTTTTCTACAACAAACAAAGCAATTGTTGTTGATAAATCTGTGTCAGAGGATTAATGGTAACTTCATAATGTTAAAGTTTTATTCCAATTTACTTCAACAGCTGTAAGAGATAATTAGTATGGGATTTATTTTCCCTACAGATAAAATATCTAATTTATTTTAGTCAAATTAAGAAACATGGAGTCTTGTGACCTTAAATTTGATCAAAAGTAAATACACAGACTCTGGATCCCATTTGGAAACATGTGAATTAGTTTACAGTCTTTGATCACATTTGGGTTTGTTTTAACACCCAATCCTTCACTCTACAATCACATAAAATTGACAATATTAACTCCAGGGGGATTTGGTTTGTTGAATAAACTGCAAAAAAAAAAAAATTAGGACATAGAAACAGCAGGAGAAAAAAAAATGGAAGGAAGAGAAGAGGGGGAAAGGGACATAAAAGAGGCATGGAGAGAGGAGGGAAAGGCATTAGGAGGTGTATAGACAAGTTTGTTTTTACGTCTGCTAAATTAACTCGTGATGCTGATGCGTCATGCTTCATGTCGCTAGTTGTTAGGCCTTGTCAAGAAAGCTCTGTTGCTGCAAAAGCACAGAGTCTGAAGAGTGTTGCTGTCTTCCTTAAATTATTCCATCACTTTAGACCTACTAGTAAGCTGATGTGAAAGCATTGCTGTTGCATACTTTTTTGCTCTTCAACGTTTCTGTCAACGATGACGTTTGATTTGTTTAACACAAAATGATAAAGTGGATGTGACAAGTATGGCTGTTGGATAAAGACAAAAAAAATGCCCCCACCAAACTGATAAGTTAATAGATCATATGACTTACACACAGGATGAAGTGATTAAAGCGAAATTAAAATTTAATTTAATCATGGGCTTGTTTTTCAACAAGCAAGCATTCTGGTTTTTTTTTTACTAGACGTCTGGTTAAATTATCAGGGTGTGACATGGGCTCAGGCTGGCAGGGCTTGTAAGTATGGATAATGCGCTCTTGTGTAAACTTTCACGAACAGTTCAGGGCTTGGTTGCGGTGATAGCAGGATACAAGTCCTAGCCTACAACCAGTGGAAGAACCCGCACTTGACTCAGTGGACTGGTGAGTCATCTAGTAGCCTGGTTTTGCCTGGCCAGAGGATAAAGCTACACAGCTTTGTGATATATCTATGGGAAAAATTGGTTACTTTATCTTTATCTACTTATTTTAGGTCTATAAAGTTATTCCCTTTTCTTCTTCTTCTTAGTTTTTTATGTTCCTGTTTACTTTTTGAAAGATCACAAATACCTAAAAAATTAGATCTTTTGAATTGTCTATCAAACATGTAAAATAAGCAACTGAAGCTTCGTTTTGAATGGAAACTGGGCTGCAGCTTCGAGGAAGCACATGCTAGAGGAATTGCATGACAAGCACAAAGTGGAAAAAAAAATTGCGTTGCTCACTACGCAAACCGCAAATTACCAACGACGTTAGGTAACACAACAGCCTTAAACCAGCTGCTGGTGCCCTTAAAGCAACAACATGGTCGCAAACATCCTATTAGGTAACTTTTTTTTCTAATTATCAAGAAACTATTGACAATTACTCACTAAATGCTCTGTAACAACTAATTAGTAAACTACTAGATGCTGTCAAATAACCGAAGCAAACAAAATAAGTTAAATTGCTGCATTAAAGTTTTTGGTAACTTTGTAAAATGAGTTACCTTCAATAAAGTGTATTCTTATTTTAATAAAGATTCAGTTTTCATTTAGGCATTGACAATAGCTTTTTTTTCTGTTTTTTTTACAGAAAATTAAACATGTTATCATAGTATTTAAGATATGTAATATATTCTACATACCTTGAATTAACAGATTAACTATCTTGGTTTTAATTTGTAAACTTCAAACATATTAAATAAATACCTACTCAAATATTTTGAGTAGTTTTGGTTTATGGGCAAATATATGCAACCTTTTTGCCTTTCCAATTTTTATTTAGTAAGATAGTTCACCATGTTGATATTAGCTGGTTAATCAGTCAACCTTTTCATTAACCTGGTTTGCATTCACCTTCTTCATAGACATAGCGATTAAAGCTTACTAAATATTCGTTTTAAAACTACAAAAAGTACTATTTAAAAAATATGTTTTTTTATTTTAATTCTACTATTTTTAAAGTAATTCTTAAAGAAAATAATTGGTCAGTTACATTCCACAACATAACTTTTAATGTTTTTTTTTCTGTCTGGTAAGGAATTATAACTTTTCTTCCAGCCTGCTGAATAAATAAACATATATAAATCATAATAGAACAAATAATATATAAACCATATGAATAGTATAACAGAAGATGTAAGTTCTTTTGAAAACTTGATAGACATACTAACTGGCTTGTCTTTGAGGACTTTCACAAAGATCTCTGTTTTTCAACCAGTGAGTCGCTTTTTCCTCTTGATTCTTAATGCAAAAACCTTCCTGTGGAATATAGCCTTTTCTAAAAGCCCCAAAATAGTGATTATGCAACCATTTTATCAGACCTTAACAACTTAACCGTGTTTGTCTAACTGAATTTAATCCATGTGATTAGTCAAGAAATAGAAGCAAACTAATTTGCAGTAAATAAATGTCTGTTTATAAAATTTTAGGGTTTTTATAGGGGCTTGCTTTTTGCAACCAAACATTCTCACAAATCATTCCTGACAACTAACCTGAATGATTTTAGCCCTGAGGTCAATATGAGCTAAACATCAAATAGAGCGTGGCGATTTCGTCTTCGCCCTGCTCACCTGTGGGTCACTGCAGGATAAGGAAAACCGCAAGGTAAGCGCTTTGACAGGTAGGATATCAAAACAGATACTGATGCTTTGTTTGCTGCTATGGCAACGACAGCGAACACCAAACTGCAAGCGTGGACAAGCATTGGCGATCTGGGATCCACTAAAATACCAAACAAGTTCAAGCCAGCAACTAAACACTGCTGGGATATCAGTGGCTCATTTTTTAGCATTCCTGCATGAGATGATACAAAAAAAGTCCTACAATTTAATGGATATGGATAAAACAAAATGCAGAAAAAAGGAAAACTATCAAGACAAATCTCGCTCCTTCTGAACACGCCTCACTGAGCAAACAGCAGGTTTGATCCGGCATGCTGCTCCTTTCAGGTGTTATAACTCGTTGCGAATAGAGCAAGAGGAGAATACCTGAGAACAGGTTTAGGAGGCCGTGATGCTCTCGCCAGAACGACACAAGCTATCCATTATTGTCAGAGTAATGTACACAAACTGAGATGAATCCATACGCTGAGCCTCTTTTGTGGATCATCACACCTCAACGCTGCTGTTGAATGAAGCACAAAAGACGACTCAAAGGCAGATGAACGCGTATTGAATGTGACAACACTGCGCAGCTCACATCCTCCCGTCCGTGACGGCTAGAAAAACAGGTCCTCTGAGGTACCCGTCATCTGTTCCAACTGCCTTCAGGCCTGTGGTCGGCCTGAATGGAAAAACTCAGCGGCTGAGGCATGAAAGTATTTCTTCTCCTCCAACTCTTCTCTTCCAAAAGCACAATAATCCCCAAAAAATAAACTTTGCAAACAGAGTTTGTCCTTTGTTTTCTCCACCCCAATGGAGATACAAAGCTTACAACGCTTGTGAAGGAGATACAACCGCTTGCTGTATGGGAAATATGACAAAATTCAATAAGGACACACAGGGGAATGTGGGCATTTTTTTTTAACGCAAATTACAACCACATGTTGAAGCTATTTCTGCAGAGTGACTCACTCTGACTAAATCAAGGGTAAAAGCCGTAAAACAGAAGTGTACGTTGTTAAGCTATTATTAAGAGTCTGCAAACCAGTCTTCCTTGCTCAACAGAAAGGGCTCTTTAATCAAAAGGCTGGAATCTCTACTAAACCCTTCACAACACCAAAGCATGCAAAGCATTGTTCAAACAGGCCCTGAGACATACTAATAAAATGCATCAACTTGTTCAGAGATGCGCCGTAGATTAACAATTCAGTCTTTTTTTTTTTTCACAAGGTTTTACTGACGGCAATACACAGCGTGAAAGCTGTAATTCACATGGAAGCCTCAGTTGTGTTCAGTATCAGTGAGGTGTTTTTTAAATAGATACACCTGGAAAAAAAATATCAAATCTAAAAGTCGATTGTCTGCACAACAGCAAAGCTTAACACTGATTTAAGTCAATAAAGAGAGTCTAAAATACGACAGTGAAAACCTGCTAACTCGTAACTGCCTTGTCGCAGTCTCACAGCGCCTCTCTGATGTTGATATAGGATGAATCAATGAAGGTCCCAAGATAAATGAGTGAATGAAACACACAGCAGCTTTCCTTAAATATTAAGTTAAAGAATTATAAAATGTCCTGTAAAAGAAGCTCTTCTACTTATTTTGGGATTTATTTAGACATATCTCTTCCCCTTCACCCCAAACGATTTAAGCGGGATTTGATGGCAGCTCTGGAACTTTGAGCTGGTTTTATTGCAATATAAACAATTGATGTTGGTTCTGAGAGTAGAAAATAGAAATATTTACAGATATTAAATGAAAATCAATATAAAAAAAGAGCTTTACATAACTGATGAATGGAAATTAGCCAAAAAAATAAAACTCTTTTCAGTGCATCTTGAATATAAACATGTCTTTCTTCTATTATTGCTTCTCCTACATTGCAAGCATGCTAAGAAGAACTGCACTAATGTTTTTTTCACAAGTAAAGTTTTTTCTCTGAGTTCAGTGGACTGGAAAAAGAAAGGACAACACTGTGCATGTAACAGCAATACAGAGCCTTCTGTCTGCAGTGAGTGTGCCAACAACACTGTTCAGGTTTTGCATTGCACAGCAGCTACCTGGATGACTTAATCCTCCAGAAATTGCAGTCAGTTGTTGAGGAAAGTGGTGTGGTAGCATTTCACTTTTTTTTTTCATGCTCACAATGAAACTAACAAATAATAGAAAGTTTGAATCAGAATATAAATACCAGAGTGTAACTTAAGAGGAGAGAGTCCGGCGAACAGTATAGTTACAGTGATGAAGTATTCATAGCTTCTCTATGCACTTAGTTGCTGTGTTCCAAATGTTTTCCAGTTCATACCTCCTCTTGTCGCAGCACAACTTGTTCCTTTCTGCTCTCCACGGTCAAAGCACCCAGTCTGGCCTCACATTCCTCAGATTAGACAGGAGCTCCACCCAAAGCGGCCCTCCACTCACTGCCCCGGCTGAGAGCTCGTGTTGGTCGGTGTGGGATCTTCCACAGACGCCTCGCAGAAGGCTCGCTGTGGATCAGCACTGCGAATGAGGAAGGAGAAAAGGAAAGGCTGATAGGAAAGGCTTTCCCACCGAAGAGACTCCTCCCAGAGCAAAGAGAAGGGACACGATATCATTGGATGTTTTGCTCTCTTTGCATTGTTTCAAACGTGGGGTTTTAGGGCCATTGATCCTGGAGTTTTATCAGCTGTTTGAAGGAGCTGAACTTTTGACCAGAGCACAAAATAGATTCAAACGTTGTGCATTGGTTTTAGGAAAACTTCATTTAAAAATGAAAAGAAATGTGCAATCTTTATTAATCACATGAAAAAACACATTCTTCCTTGAGCCACCCGACATTCTTTGTTATTATCCTTCTTGATTTTAGGTTCGCAAACTTAATTAATGGCATTATTGCCTTTCTTGTACTTTTTTTTAAAACAAATCCAACACCTCTTTCTTTTTAAGGTAATAAATTCCCCATTTAAAATTACATTTACAAAAGCTGATATGCAAGAAAAAAGTAATTTCTGTAAAAAAACAAACTCATTAAACAAAATCAAGCTACCAACTTAAGACAGGTTATGGTAACCAGCAAGTTTCACCATATTCACCTTTAACGGCCGGCTGTAAATATTTGGGAGGTTACCAATACCTCAGCAGGAGAAGATCACATGGCTGGTACAAGATGTTGTATTGTTGTAACCTAATATTTAGCATCACCTATCTTTAGCAGAATGCATGATATCAATTTATTAAGGATCACTTCATTCAGAACAATGTTTAGGTCTTTTTTTATTCATACGAGGTTTGTTGATGTAATATCTTCAAAACTTGTAGCTGTTTTCCTGAAAATAAGCAAACCTTATTGGAAACGACAGATATATTGTCGTGCAACTTTGACTGAATTAATCTATCAATTTCAACGCAGGATCATTTATAACATTTTTTACTGTAAACGGATCACAACTGAGATTTTCTTACTTTATCCTTCCAGAAATTTTTATATTTAAATGTTATCTTCTACTCATTATGAAGTTTATTGTTTTTTTTACTTTTTTTAATTGAAACAATACGAAATGGTAATAATTCACAAATTCTGTCAAAATCATGTATTTTCTGAATAAATAAATAAAAACTCACTGCCAGACCAACAGAAGATGTTTTCAGTAGTACAGTGTAAATCTGCAAAGATGTTATTTAAGGCTTTCTACATTTCTTCACTAGTTTGAGGATATTTGTGAAACACCAACTTGGTGGAATTAGGATACATTAAATTCATTTATGATTCCTAATTGCTTGTTTATTACTAGTTATTGTAACAAATAAAAAAAGATAAGTCACAGATAGTTTGATAAACTGCTGTATTTGTCACCATGGGATGATTTTATTGTTTAACTGAATAACTTAATGTTTGTATGCTTCAAGTGTGATTCTCCATCGTCTTTGCTTTTTAGTCGTTTGGTTTGTAGTTTACGATTAACTAAACTATTCAGACGTGTTTCTAAGCGATGGTTTTTTCTCATTAGAACATTATACTTTTAAATATTTTGCCTGCTAACGGTTGAAGGTTAAGTAAGATTTCTTACAGAAGCTTTATTCTTGTATCAATAACCTTCATTAAAGTCATGTTTCTGTCTGAAAAATGTTGTCAATGAATCATTTCTTGTTTTTCTTATGGTGAATCACTGTGGCTGAATCAACAAGGTTTTTAATGATTCCCCCTTCTCTAAAGAAAGCTCCTTAAAACAAGTCTCACCACTGCTGTAACGTCTCATTTTTATCTCAGGAAGCCTCTGACCTCCTAAAGCATGTCTCTGCACGTACCTTTTCGTAACGATTATTTAACCCCGATGCTGCTTCAGCTAATTTTTCCCATTCATTCACACATCTCTATGCTGTGTTGATATAAAACTTTGCGACTTTTAGCTGAAAATAACCCTGACATCAGCTTAGGGTGTAACAGAGATAAATATGGGCACTAGTATGCTTGTCTTTCTTTCCTGTTATATGGACCTGTCCTTTGCACCCAAAACAGGTTCAGTGCACAAGGCACACCTTGTCTGATACGCTTTTGATAACAGAGGCTATCACTGTATGTTCTGCTCCTAAGGGAGTGGCACTCGTCAGAATGTCTGCCCAATCATCCATGTCCTAGTAAAACCCGCACACAGAGACTTACAAACTGTGGCAACCATCTTTCTGGGCTCTCACCTTGAGTGTTTGCTCTTACATTACCATGTAATATGAGGAGTAATAGCTGAGCATTTGCATACAGCTGTGGGGACGCGCGACACGCTGAGGCTGAAAACGAGCAGAAACTAAATGGATGGAAAACAGCAGCTAAGAGAGAAAGTAAAGGAATATTCTGCATACATGAATAAGTTTTGAAAGCAAACACTGGCAGGTAAAAAGACGTGGAAATGTTGGGTGCGGCTGCAATAAGGAATGTGCTCAAGGCATCTTACCACACCCAACCTATTTCTCCCTTGCTCCCTCCCAACCCCCACTTTATCTCTCACTAAGTCTTCCAAAATACCCAGCCTTCATCGCTCAGCCTCTTTCTGTCCGTCCCCGTCCTCTCTGAGTCACCAGGCAGCTTGTCAGCAGCTATGCGGGACAGGTAAAAAGAGAAAACCCGGCCTAGACACCTCGCTGATGGGCTCTGATTTCAACAGAGAATTGGTTTTAAAAAATCTATATGTTTTGGGGATTAGGCAATTTGTTTAAATTATTAACTGTACATTATCATAAAATTGTAAATGTACCCAAAGGTTTTAATTAGACGATGAATTTCAAAGAAAAAGGCAGGTAAAGATGAGAATTAAAGGTTTTAGGTTAGATGGAAGTTAGCTCTATTTTACGATTAAAATAGAGCTAAATATCTGAAATGTGTGTTCAGATTTTCTGAAATTATACTTTAAAAACACGGTTTGAGTTTGGTAGTATGTCCCTATCAGCTAAAGACTGCATTTGCACAAACAGAAGCCTGTCTTTTTAGCCACCTTTCAATTCAATTCAGTGTATTTATGTAGCGCTACTTCACAACACATGTCGTCATACGGCACTTTACAAGATAAATCGTTTCAGTTCAATTATTAATGCATTCCAGTTAATCTTAGCTACCGAAAATTAACCAAGCAGGTTTAATCTTAAGGTTAGCTTTAAAGGAAGCCCACCAGATTGCATCGAGTCATTCACTTGCAGCTTCCCCTCCTCCTAGAACAGCATGCAGAGACGGTAGATCATTGCTCACGTTGTGTCGTTAACTTAACACCAATCTCTTCAAAATGGGAAAGAAAAGAGAACCTCCCATTCAAGGTAAGGCAGATGAGTGATGGTCTTCCCAAGTCAGAAAGAAAGAAAGTCAGCGAGAAAATAACTGCTTAAGTAACACTTGTCTGGAGCTACTGTTAGAAATAAAACTAGGAAATATATACAATGTAAACAGTAAGTAGGAAGGCTGGAAAAGTAGCAAGAAGAATGGTGAGGGAGATATAAAATCTTCAAAATCTATTCTGCCAGCCCAACTATAAGTCAATGAAAAACGTCAGAGATAAAAACAGATGTTTTAACCTTTTTGGAAATCTTGCTTCGCCCAGTACATCTTACTGCAGCGCTGGGGACTTTTAGCTTCACAAGTAGTTCACCAATCCTAATCAAAGGGTGTTAAATTCTGCAATGATCTTCCGCTCACGACTGGCAGCAATTCAGGGGGTAAATGTGCATCTGTTCTCCAAGGACAAAAGCAGTATCAAATACAGGTCCCCCGTGCTAAAACAGTGAATCTGTTGTTTAGTGAATCAGCATTAAAAAGAAAACCAGCCGGTTCCAAATGACATTATTAGCCGATGCTACTTTTGTTCCGGAGCCGATTTAATCTGTGCATTCTGATGCCAATAAGGAACTTGGTGAATGTTGGGTAGGAGCTCAAAGAAGTTACTCTGCAAGTCTCCTGTATCTGTTACTTTGCCCGTTTCTGTGAGCTCTCCCTGAATGGTTTTCTCACGATGTAATATCACACCTGAGTATAAGGTGACTCGCTGGAGTCTGAGGCTTTGAGGTCAATGTTGCACCACAGTGGCGGCAGCAAGGATACATGCGCACACGTTTCTTTTTAAGAGCCGTAAAGCTGTCTAAATGCAGCAGTGCATGCAACTGATACAATTTAATGCTAAATCAGTGACATTACAGCAACTGTATATTACTTTCTTCAGTTTGCATGAAAAAAATAGAGGAAAAAATAAGGCACAACTATTTTTGCGGCTACTACTATTACTAATGCTAATCTTATTAAACATTGACTGATTTTAAACATGTGCAATTTAGGTAAAATACATGGATCAGAAATTAAAATGTATGTGTAAAATTAAATGAGCTGACTTTAAAGTACAAGATAAGATCCAAAATAATCCCTTTCAAGTACTTCCAAATGAGCTTTTTGTCATGATCATGATAAACCTGCATCTGTGCGTTATCACACGAATGTCTGTGTGTGTTACTGCCGTAATTAGAGCTCACGGCCCGTCTCAAGCTACTCTGAGCACTAAATACTTTTTTAGCTATGGGTGGAGTGACATTGCGAGAAGCAATCAGCCCGGTTATGAGAAACGTCCACACAATGAACGGTAAGTTTTCGTTTGCTTTTCATAAATAATTGTACATGGAATGTTTTTGTGTGTCACACAGGTGGAAAATAAAATGCCACGGTGCCATCACTGAATACCTCGAAACCGGTGTTGTCGGTCTGGTGCTATTATTACCGCTGGGGATGGAGTGATAATAACAATAATTGGGAAACTACACACATAACTTCCACAAAGTCTGCTTGATAAAATCCTAGCTTAGTACTGCACAACCACTATTTATAGCTTTTGACGCTGTAAACAAAGTAGATCTTTTTAAAATATATTCAATGTCAAGTTTTGGACCATAATGCGGGCTGAAACACAGGCAGAAAAGCGAATTTAAGAGTTTTTAATGACGAAAAACAAAAACAAATTTGTTAAAAAGAAAACAAGATATGGAGACGGGGTGAGGGTGACAGGAATCCAGCGAAGCACAAACTAAATCCAGGAGCTTAAGTTGTGAACCAGCAGTAGGAAATGACAATATAACAACCAATTAAAGAAATAAAATATTAACATATAAAGCATTCAGAATAAATCAGGTACAGATGTAGGAGGGAGAAAGCATGGAAACTGAGGGAGGAAGGACAAAACACAAGGGGAGCTGAACTAAAACTAAATGGAACTACAAACCAGGGGAGAAAACTAACACAGATTTAAGTGAGATGAAATAAAATTCACAAAGAACACACACAAAAAACAAAGTAAGAAAAATAAACACAAAGGAACTATCTTCTATGGCAATACCCTTGTAACAGTAATGCACACAGAGAAGTAAACTAAATATGGCAGGACTGGGGCGATGCTTGGCTTACTGGTAGAACAGGCTCACCATACAGCCTTCAGTTTGATTTCTGGCCCCTGACCATTCGCTGAAATCCTCTGCCCTTTTCCCTGTCCAACTACTGTTTAATAAAAGAATAAATAAGTATCTATATGTGGCAAGACCAGAAGGAAACTATCAAAAACTCAAAGGAAAACCAAAAACGCAAACAAGGGTTGTGAATAAAAAAATAAAACAAGACCTTTGGACTTTATGTTTATTCGTTACCTAATTGGAAAAGACATTCCAAACCTCTACTAAAGTGTGGTTTCTCAACAACTCTTTTTAAACAAACCATTTAAGTCCTCCGGGAGGTTATGACTTCAAGAGCGCCTCAGATTTACAAACATACTGAAAAGTGTTTGAACCAGAAACAATTCTGGAATAGGTTTGAAATATGGGTTGTAAAAGGAAACCTCTGATCTGTTGATGGAGGTCTAAACATGCAGACTGGGATGCTTATCAGCATCCTGGAAAAGAACAAGGTGAAAAACAAGCTGAAA
>JAVLVB010000813.1:1143541-1194119 GCA_032876305.1 Orestias chungarensis
TATATATATATATATATATATATATATATATATATATATATATATATATATATATATATATATATATATATATATATATACGTTTATGCTCAGTTGCTTAACTTTTCTCCTGAAACAACAAAGATCCTTTGACGCCCTCTGCCGATATAACCTGGAACTTATCAAACTAACTTATTGTCACCCCTGTCCAGTTGTAAAGAGCCTTATTGAGTATTATTATTCATGATTATTGTTATCTTTAAGCCTTATTATTTCAACAAAATAACCTCCCACAAAATGTAACCTTTTATTTGTGTACATTGTTTTCACTAAATCCTTTAAAGACAGCAAGGTTGCTCTCACCGGGTACTCCAGCTTCCACCACTATAAACAAGAATATTTAAATTCACTTGCTACTATTACTATGTGTCAGGTCTGAGTGTTTTTTTACAAAGTGGTGCTACAAAATAAATTTCTAAAAGAATACAATGGAAATACTAGTACTACAACTACTAATTATACTAATAATAATAATGTTATTGTCATGAAGCATGTATGTGGACCCAGAGATGGAAGATGGTGGTAGATGATGATGTATTTATTGAGGTGATGAATAATTACATAAATAACAGAAGTGATACAGAAATAACCGGCACAGAGGAACTTACTGGGGAACTAATAACTAAAAGATACACAAAAAGACGTGGAGAGAGAGATCAGCAGGGTAAAACGGCAATCAGGGAGAAAGACCATTTACTGGGAAAACTGGCACGGATGAGAGATGAGGGGAGCAGATGGAGAGGAACGCAGGCAAAGGGAAACTAATAGGGTAAACAGACGACACGGGGAGCATGTCAAGGTACACAGAGGAAACTCAGGAGGAATAATCTAGCGGGGAGTGAATGAATGAAACGGTACTAAATACCGGGAGGGTGAATAGTGGAACAACGGAGGTGACCAGATTAGTGAAATGGTTACAGCTGTGTATGATGATAGAGAGGTGGACGGAGGGAGACAGAGGAAAAAAGAGAGGGAGAGTGACCACAGAAAAAAAACAGGAGGACTGTGAGAGCAACAGAGGAAAGAATATAAATAATAATAAATAAAAGTAGTAGAATTAAGTAAGCGGAGGAAAACTCAATGAGCATAAAACTAAAAGGTAAGACTAGGGACAAAAGGAAAACACCATCACTGATAACAACTGAAAATAACATCAACCAAAAAGAAACGCAGACCATGTAATTTGTTATTGTTTTAAACATTTTATTTTCAATTAGCCCTCCATTTGTTTTTAATTGTATAACTTTAATGTTTTAATGAGTTGCATTTTTTTGTTTTGTCCCTAACTACAATATGCTTAATTATCATAGTTATCAAAATATTTCCAAAACAAAATTATGTGACATTTTCTCACCCCAGTATTGGCAACTCCCTTATTTGTCAAAACAGAAACTTGC
Organism: Orestias chungarensis; assembly: GCA_032876305.1. NCBI lineage: Eukaryota > Metazoa > Chordata > Actinopteri > Cyprinodontiformes > Cyprinodontidae > Orestias > Orestias chungarensis. Next base: position 1,144,978 of record JAVLVB010000813.1, read on the forward strand.
TAGTGTTTGCAGAGACCCGTTGTTGCTTAGGTGAAATGGAAAAGGAAAGTATTGATAAGTTTCGTTTTCCTAACCAACAGCTGATTCTGGCAGATATAAACAGAGCGACAGTCTGCAGAGAAACACTTGGAGGAAAACACTGTTGTTCACAGAAGAGCTCCAGCCTTTATAAGAGAAACTAAGATGAGCATACCCACAGGTGATATTTGGCTTTTTTTCTATATTTATTTATTTTATATAGAAGATCAAATGCAGTTCTTTGTGTCTATTTACTCTAAGTTAGTTAGTTACTTTGGCTTGAAAAGGGAATTTGGCTCCAAAATAATCATTATGATGATTATTAAAGCTAATACATTTGTTTAGTATTAGATCATGGTGGAAAGACATAAGGAACCAGAAACATCCTATAATAACATATTCACTTGTAGATAGTAAAAATATGACTGGTTCTTTGTTGGTTCAGATATTTTCCTGCGCCTTAGAAATCTGCTTAAGTCAACGTAAAGCCTTTGTTAGGATACATTTTCTTCGGGTCGCAGTTTGTTTTCTGAACATTTTTAAAGGAGCGATAAAAAATTTGCTTCAAAATTGCGGCGTGACTTGCTCGAAAGAGGAGGAACTCCCAAGCTGGGAGGTAAAAAATTGTCAGCTGCCTCCCCTAGTGGTCAGATGTTTACAGGAAAAATGCAAATTTGGCACCTAATCATGTTTACAGAAGTTTTTTAGATAACCACTGAGATTACAGTCTACAAAATTAAAAAGTTAACACATTAATGGATTCAGATTAATAAAAAAAAATCAAAATTGCTTTATTTATCCCAAAGAAAAAATACATTCATTATACATTTAATGGATACTTTTGATGGTTAAGGCTCTGCTCCAGTGGAAGCCATAAATTCAGTTTATCAGAACACTAAAATATTGCAGAAACCCTATAAAAAGGCATTTGGCATTACAGGAATGCCAAATTCTTACCATGGATGACCCAAGGTTTATGATGAGCTTCTGAACAGTTTCCAGGGTGATGTGTTCTAGTCTATTGATGAAAAGATGAGTGAAGAGAAAAACTCCTTTATGAAAGAGTTACTGATGCTTTTTTTAAATTACTTTTATTTAATTTCTTTTAAATGGGTGTTGGGTTTTCATTACCTTGTATGTAAGAACTGGTATTTAAGAGTTTACATTTTCAAATAAATAAATCAGAAAAACATATGATAATAAAATGCATTTTTATGATAGCAAGGGAAACTGACTGAGCACACAAAAACTTGAATAAAATGTAAGAAAACAACAGATTTAACCTGCCAGGTTCATGCAAATAATAATAATGATGAAAAAAAAGTTTTGGCAATAACTTAACTTTTCGTTCTGTGCCATACTAGACTTACACTTTCTTTTTTTGTCTACTTTTGCAGATTGGAGTCCATCCTCCTGGTTGGATGTATTTAATGAACTGCTTTACGATGACAACGAGCTTGACTATGGAGATGAGTGGAGTCTAAATTTTACCTACACCCAAACGGACAAAGTCACCAAAGCAGAGAGGAAAAGAGGCTGGAAAGTGTACTCCCACTGCGCCTATGGAAAGTATGTATTGTACCTTTATGACGTTTTTACATTAAAATATTTCTTAATTTGTCTACAGTGGACACAATATGTCCTCGCCAGTTTCTAAGAATGTACATCTAAAGATATAATAATATGAGGCTTTATGTTTTGGTAGTATCATACTTGGGAAAAACAAAGTTCAATTAGTTCAGTTCAGGGGGCAACAGAAAAATATTTATCTACAAATGTTATACCTTTAATTTACTCTTTTAGTAAAATTTGGAAAGCACCATTTAAACTCTGACGAAAAGCTTATTTTGAAACACCTCTAAAGTCTGCTTCCATCTTTTCCTTTACCCCCCAGGTTCCAGTGTAGATCTTGCCGTAAGACCTGGTCGTCAGCTCGAGTCGTTGTACTGTTTCGTTACCGGGTGCAACAAGGCCGGGGTACGGTGATCATGCGACCTTTTGGTCAGGCGTGTCGTCCGTGCCAGGATGGAGAGTTTGATCTGCCAGGTTTCTCCAGGAAAGAAGTTGAACATGCTTTGTTCAGGCTTTTTTCCAAAATCCGCAGAAATTGCTACGGAGAGGAGGAAAGTGAAGAAAGTTCTTCAACATCTTCTGCTAAAGTGCGGACCAAGCCCCATGAGAAAGAATTGTGTGAGGCCTGCCGTCTCGGCATTTGCTGCCTGGAGGATGAGTGAGAGACAGACATTAAACTGTTTCTTGGTTTTGATAAAAAAAGTGTTCTTGACATTTTGAGGTTGTAAATGACAAAAATTCAGTTAATTAATTAAATTCATCTTTGTCATTGATTTTCTTTAGATACTGATTACCGAGTTTTGTTTAAGTATGATAAACAATAAACTTTTTTTATCTTACTTTATAATATTCTTCACTTTTATTATTTGATTAGGTTAAATGTACATGTAAATACATACATCTTTAAGTATGATTTCTTTTTTGCCAGATGTTCCATGCATGTAACGTTGTACAGATGTTCAGATATAAATAAAGACTGGGGCTTTTGTTTGCTATTCATTGCTCTCATTGTTGACATTTATTATATACACTGAAATAAATATTTATAAAAAGTTGTGCTTCAGTATCAATATTTAAAATTTACCACAGTCCGTTTCTGTTAAGAATCATTTATAAATAATGGACTCATTTTATTCTCTGATGTGCAATCTGTTGATCCTAAACTTTCATGCAGGGATTAAAAAGTTAAAACAAATATTATATCTTTTTTTACTATAAATAATGCTTAAATGCATGGACGCTTAATTAAAAAATTGTGAAAGGTGGAAAAAAAAAGTGAGCTGACACCACAGTTCCATTTACCTTAAAATCACGCGATATTTCAGCGGGTTGTTTCTCAGTGGGCGGGGTCACGCAGCGAGGCGTCAGCGAATTGCGTCACTCGCATGGGAGGCTGGTTGTCGGAACTGCGTCTGCGCACTGTATCCGTGTCTGTTCTGAGCTAGCAAAAACAAAGTGAGGCGGCTCTCCGCTGTCAGCAGCATCTTCTCCCCTCTCGTCCTCCTTCGCTGGCTGCGGGGATGGTTGAACGGAAGGGTAGCCGGAGAACCGCACGACATTTGTAAGAACGATGGCTTCCAAACGCGTAAGTCGAAAGCTTTCCCGTTGAGCCGTTGTTAAGTTGGAGCTAACACAAAAAAACCCCGCTAACGGTTCTAACCGACGAAGAAACGCGAAGCAGACAACCAAGGTAGGCTGCTGCTGGTGACGTTTCTCAACACAAAAGCTTTTTACTAACAGTCGAGATTAAAAAAAATAAATACGATCAAATAAAAACATCGTAGAGAGAAGATAAAGCTCGTAAACCAGGTGTTACGCGTTCGCGTTGTTTGGTCTGGTGACTAAAACCAACTGTCAGCGGGTCGAAACAAAGGAACGCGGAGAGGAGAGACCGAGAAGCCGCGTGGATAAACACAAACATCCGCAGGTTGTTTGTTTGTGGCTCCGTTTCATGCTGACACACTTTCGGAGCTCTGACCTGAATATGTGGCTGATGCCCTGCAACTCGGCTAATTTCGCACTTAACGAAAACGAAAAAAGTCCCTCCGTGTGTCATCACAGCTGCTGCTGCTCCCAACAAGTTTTACGTCTGTTTTGAGGCAAACAGACTGTTCAAGAGCGGCGCTATAAAAGACCTGTCAGCACGGACTCATCTGTAGAAGATGATGGGAGCTGTTATCGCTTCTGTCGCTTTTATGGGTTTGTTTAATGATTTCACAAATAATCCAAGGCTATTCTCTTATGTTATTAAACTTTAAAATCAAATATGAATGGATTAAAACAAATGTATGGTAGATTAATAAAGGATCCATCATTCCAACACCGGGGCCAGGTTATAAAGGGTTTAAAAATGTTTTTACAGTTTCAGAAACTCTTTATCTAAAGTATTATATTCCCTGAGAAAAGATCTAAGTTTAGTTGTTTATATATATATATATAGTAAAGTTATAAAGCTCTGCCCCTCCTCCATTCATTTCTGCATTTAGATTTTTATCTGGCAAAAAGAAAGGTCTTGCTTTGCTTACAGAAACGACAGACTGCATTGTTTGGATATGTTTCCTGGTAAGGAAAGTCCTGTCTTGGAAACCAGAGTACTTACTACACAACTAAACTATTTGAGCATAGCATTTTGATCACTGACAATTGTCCTCCAAGCTGATTTGTTAGCAACACCCAAAAGAAACTGGCAAGTATTTTAGCCAGCTTGACGAGAGAGCCAAGAATGGGATTGAGAGTCAGCAAAACGGCAGCTCCAGTGAAGTGTTCATGGTCTGCCGTGGTGATTATGTATTATAGGTGGGCCAGGGAAATAAAGGGAAGTGAACTGGAAACAGGGAAATGGGGACCAAGGTTTAACAATGCATGTTGAAGAGTAAAAGCTGGCCTGTGTGTTCAGAAAGTAATGCTTGTATTGATACACTTGTGATACGCAGTGGAAATGTTGGTTTTTATGGCAAGCTGAAATCGGCATGTCTGTCAAGCAGGCCTGAGTAAATAAGTTTTACTAAATGACCAGGAAATATTGGGTTAATATTCTTATTTTTTAAAGGGACAGAACAACAAAAATGTTTTCCTTTAAAAAAAGAGAACATTATCCTTACTTTTGTATATTGCCTCCTAATAATCAGAATGTTAGATTAAGTTAACAGCAGTATGGATATATTAATTTCTGTTTTAGGTGTGTAGATAATGCCATGCATTTATATCGTATCATTAATAATTTGATGGCTACCTTAAGTGTTTTACTATTTTGTTAAGGAGTTATTGCTTTGTTATTCATGTCATACAACCCTCACATTCCCATGTTACTCTGAAAGGAGTTTTGGGGGTTGTACTCTTGATGTTTTTTGCACCTTATGCGTCTTTTTCTTCAAGTTGCATCTTTGAGCCAGTTTCTTTTCAGTGTGCAACTCTGGCATCTCAATGAAAGGACTCCATATAGCGCGAAAAGTAATAGTTCGTAGTTTAGAAGCTAAACTTTTTTTACTCGTAAACAAACACATTTGATCAGTTTTTTAGATTGTCACTTAAAGATTTTAAGAAACTTGAGTAATTCATTGTCTTTCTCTAGCATTGCAATCTCAGTCTATTTCAGTTTTTGTTCTGACCTCCGTAGCCCTGTGGAAGAAATTAAACGTATTACTGTGGATTTTCCGACTTCTGTCTGACCTCCATTCTTGGGTGGATGTAAAACTAAAAGGAAGAGCGTCTAGTGAGCAGGAAATTAGTCATATGTTTCAGCCCCAGCTGACCACTGGGTGAGGTATTCCTTAGATTTTTACACCACCAGATAACTGCGGAATGGCTGCCAAGTCCAAGGCATGCATTCCGTTGAATTCCAGGTTTTCTTCTTGTGCAAAGTTCCTGCCCTTGTTTAGTAAAAGAGGCTGGCAGATACATACAGAGGTGAGGTGAAGTGAACTGGAAGTAAAGCGGCGCTCACAAAAACGAGGGAAGCGGACAGACTGACCCATTAACTGTTTCAACCCACTCGACTACTTTTTGTTGTGGTACAAAAACTCGAAGAATCAATTTACAGATGTTTGGTAGTATTCTCAGTGTTGGCAGCTTGTGTTTGACCCTCATGTCTCGTCCATCGACGTGCTTTTCCTCCCGTTTTTCAGCGCAGAGGAAGGCGGCAGGGGGGAGGCAGACGTTATTCGAATGTTCCAGCGGCCGACTGTAGCTGGCCTAAAAAAGGGGGCTCTTTGTTGAAGGCCAGACAGATGGCCGCAGAATGAAGACTGTAATGATACACTCAGCAGCCCAGCACGCACCCAGACTCACCTACTCGTCACACACTCGGCTCATTAAAGGACGCTGCCCCGTGTGCGTCCAAGACAGACTAAACTGTTTGTGAGGAAGAGGGAGAGGTGGGGAGGATCAGGAAGGAAACGAAGCAGAACATGTTGATAAAGACGGTGATTATGTACAACATGTGACCAGAGAAAGAAGCTGAGTTTTTCCCCTCGTCTTTCCACCGTTATTATTTTTCCCACATATTAAATACGTTTGTCCTGTTGACAGGAAGAGATTGAACAATTTACTGTGTTGCCCCACTTACGGATTTTGTTTTTTGTTTTTTTCACATTGAAATTTTTGAGATCACCAAAATAAACAAAGGAAAAACTTACTAAATCAACCTTTACTAGTCCAGAAAGGTTTACATATTAACGGCTTTGGTACCATGGCAATATACACGCGAGCCAATATCCAAATATGGAGTAAACATGGAGCTAAAAAAAACCTTTCCCGCAGTAGCCGATGTCCTCCAAGCGTTGACTCATTCAAGAAATCCCTGAAGAGTCAAGAATATTTGAACAATGCATGCCTTGTCTGCTCTAGTTCAGATCGGTGTTTATTAATCTGCATTAAAAAAGCAAAAACTGGTCTACATGACAAAGGACTGGGTACATTTTGTTGGGAAAAAGTCTTTATGATCCCAACGAATGTTCTGCTTCAGTTCCTGGGAGACTTGATGGAACTGTTTTGATCTTGAGCTCTGCTTTTAACCAGAGAAAATCCTGTATGAGAATAATTGTGAGTTTTAAATCAAAGCTGATAATTATTTTCCAGGACTGACAATGATCCAAAGCAAACATGCACATCTAAATAAACTAAATGAAGGTTTTGGACTGTGTAAAACAAAGTCTGGGTTCAGATTAAGTTGATTTAAAGTAGGGCTGTCCTACTTAAAATACCTCCAATGTGGCTAAAACACATCAGCGTCGCTGAGAAGAACGTTCCACCAGGGTTGTTTAGATGGCGATAACTTACTAAAACAAGTTCACATTGTTTTTTTATGTTTCTTTCCTCTTTAAGCAAATATTATAATCATTTCATTATGCAAAATATGAAAGTGTTATAAAAGTGCATAAATTCTGTAGAGCGGGAGAAATGCCTCTTCCAGTCACTGAAGCGTGTAAGCCATTTCTGTGGGAGCAGCCACAGTTGTGATTCTTGGTTTTAGCGCCTGTGAGAGAAAGCAAAACTGGTTCGGCTCGGTACTTTACATCTGCGTGGTTTAACTTGCTCTCAGAGCTTCAGAGGCCGGAAAGTGTGTAACATATGGAGCAGCTTGCCTCTAGACTCTTAGAGGCTGGCTGTGGTAATATTGACAGTGCTTTTCATCATCGGACTGACTGATCAATAACTCGGATATCATTAACCAACTCTTCTAGCTCGGCCTTTCTGTTCTCATCCTCCTTCCTCTCCAGCTCCTCCTCTCTGTTTTCATTTATGTCCAGTAGGATAAAATCCTCGCTGCACACTGTCAGCTGATCAATCGATGCATTGATCGATCGAGGCGCCCTCCTTTATCTCGACTCCAAAACTTCCTGTCCTTTTTATTTATTTGTTTACTTTTGTTTTTTACCCGACCTTCACAAACCATATATTTCTATTACACTCAAATCTGGCCCTGTTCTTGTGTCGCACAGTTTCCTCCAATCAATCTCCCGCCTGTGTTTCTCTTATGTGCAGGGAAGGAGGACGCAGAACCATGTTGCTTTAAATTGTGACCTGCGGTGAGCGGGGGAGGCAGAACAGGAGGAGGAAGACTGAGGCGTAGGCAAGCTTTGAGTGATTTGCCACAGCTCCCAGTAGGTGGCCCGCTGCGAGCATAACGCAATGGGCAACACGGCCACCAAGTTCCGCAAGGCGTTGGTGAGCGGCGACGAAGCGCTGGCCTGGCAGCTGTACGAGGGCAACCCTCAGTTCAGGGACAGCCTGGACCCGAACGTGTCGTACGGGGAGCAGTACCAGCACAACACACCTCTGCACTACGTATGCCGCCATGCCATGACACGGCTGCTCAGGTTTGTTATTAACACCTTTTTTTTTTCTATTTGCTTTTTACATTTCTAAGGCTCTACAAAAAGAAAAAAAGAGCAATGAGTCATGAGTGAATTGATTTCAATGTTAGACAAAAAAAAGATTACCTTCCTCACAGAGTTTCTATCCACAAGGAAACGCATCATCAGCTTTGAGTATCAGTGAAAATCCAGTCTTATTTACTCTGATATGAAGCCGCCAACTAAAGCTTAAATATTCAGCAACATAAACTTGGTCAGTAGGAATGCTCTTTCCTCTCAACCAATGGTATTCTCATCTGGGAAAGTAATTTTCCACATTTGTCACTACAGTCACTAAATTGCTGAGAGCAAGATCTTAAGGTAGCCATTTTTGTAAAACTTTCAATGTGTTACCGTTCGCAAAATCTTCATTTATTATTTTTTTTTTTCAATCACGTGCTAGTCTTTGTTAAATTGTCCTTTTGCTCTTGCTTTCATGGAGGCGACCTTAAATTTAGCTCGAAATTACAGAGATACAGGACAGTCTTGTGGTAAGCCCTAATCATCACCCTCCACCACCACAGTTATCAGCTGGTGTGAGTTATGCACACTAATTTCTGGTGTTTTTCTTTCACCAAACATTGCGTAGTGCTTTATGGCCGCATATCTGTATCTTTCCAAAGGGGATCATCTGAAAAATACTTTTGGTTTGTCTTTGGAAAGTTATGTTGTGCTGGTGTATTTGCTCCTAAGCAAGAACAAATTCTTTAAACCATTAAAAAAAAAACACGTCCAGGGTTTTTCTAATGTTTCTCTCCTGAAGTGGATCTCTGTACCTGCTAATTGTTAGCCTGAAGATGCTAAGATTGTATTGTTTTTTGCAGTTTACCTGACCATTACAGGGGAAATCTTTGGGGATTTAGCCAGACCCTTCCTCACTTAATGATCCCACCAGTAATCCTAGACTCTACCTGTGAATATATTCTCCGAATTTAGAAATATTAAGTAGGTCTTTGCTTGGATTGAAGGTCTTTTAATGCTTTTCTGATTAACATTTTCTTCCCTAAGGCCACTGCTGATTGTTTGTCTCGCAAACTGTTTTCTGCTGATTAGCATTGATAGCTTTTATTGACGTGTTCTCTATTGCTGAGGATTGATTTAATATATATGTTGATATATGCAGAAAATGTGCCGTTATTTTTTTTTTTTTTTGTTTATTCATAATTGTATTGTTGTGTATTGACAATAATCTTGTTTCTAAATAGCGCAGGCTAGAATATCATGTAAAAGTTAAGAAACAGATTCTAGGTATGTTAAATAAAACGCCACTGTAAAGTCAATGTTCTTGTCACTTCTAGTTTTAGTACAGCCTTTGTCTGTTTGGCAGGCTGTTTTGTGGCATATTATACTGCAGTAAATATCACCAAATAAAATAAATGCTTTGCATTCAGGCTCTCAATCTCGGTAACTTGTTAGACATTTGTTGATTAATGCACTAGAAGATGTTTTAAGGGGACCTTAAAATGTTTTGATGACGTCAATAAGCCCACTGGTTCCTTGGAGATGGAAATGAATGGATGCATGAATTTTGTTGTGTTTACAGTTGCTGGAAAGGCTCAATATCTCGCGGTTCAAGTAAATAGGTGTTGTCAAAATGAAAAATAATGTGATTGTCATAGTACAGCTGTTATATCATCAATACTGTTGTGAAAGCGTTAGTGCATTGTTCTCCTCTGTTCCAGATGGATTGATGTAGACAGAGATTTTAAATAAACCATAGTCTGAACATACATCCTGGGGGGAAAAAACAAAGAGTTCTGGTTCTTTTTCATTGGTATCTTATATTTATCTCTTGATTTGATTTTACTTATATTTTAGAGCCATTTCCTGAGAGTCCTCTCTACTTAATGAAAGTGCAACGCTGAATCTCCACAGTTCCCCTGTAAGTTTTATTAGATTTTAATCCACTGCATTGTGCGGTTGGGACTCTCTATTTTTTCGCGTTCGATTAAAGAAGCTGAACACGGACGTGCGCAGCGACAACTGAACTGAGGAAGATTTGTCAAGGCAGGAGACCTAAAGCAGAGCTCGAGGCAAAATATCAGGGTCAAACTAAGGAGCGCATGTGAAGAGGGACATACTTGTAGCTTTTTTGGGGGGGGCTCCAGTATAGATATTATTAAACTGCAGTCTGTGACCAAGACAGCTGGATCCTAAATAAGTGCTTTTTATCTCCTCCCCACACTTTTTAGCTTTTCTCTCCATGATTACAACAGGAAGCTGTTTAAAAAAAAACAGTCATTTATCTGTGCATCTGCATGTGGGTTTTGAGGAGGTTGAAGGGGGGGTTGGGGATAAAATTCAAGGTTGCTTAATGTCTCAGTCTGAGAACATTGCACACGGCAAATCAATCGGTGTGCTATTTGTGTTCTTTTCCACTCACCTATAATAGGCCGGAGAGGCGTGCTGAATGTTGCGCTCTGCTTCTGATAAGCATCGTAGGAAATGCTTCTTTGTTCCAGCTGGCTCACTTGGACGCAAACGAGCGGAGAAATCTCAGACAAAATAAAAAAGCCAATAGAAGAAGATATGTGTGGGTTTGGTTGTAAGAGGTTTTTTTGTTTTTTTTCCAGATTATTTTTAACTTATATCTGGGTTAATATATATCATGCAACTGTAATTCCATGAAATGACACAATTGGGAGAAACAAACACAGCTAATACAGACGACAGGGGTGTAGTCCAGGAAGTATAACTCTTCCTCTCAAGAACTGATTAGGAAGTCTTGGAAAATAAATAAATAATCGCCCCGATTCATTGAGAATGTTAACTTCTATTGTGTCGAGACAAAAGGGGGGACGCTCAAACCCAAAAGCTCAGGCATGTTTTTGGAGATTTACTTCTAAGTCTGAAAGGTTACCTCTGGAAGTCGGCATCTCTGCTGGACTCGAGTCCATCCAGGCCTAACGGAAGGCTTTAGTGCGTGTAAATATGTTTGAGTTGGGGGGTATTGGGTTCGGCGCTGAGAGGAAATAATTAGCGATTATTACTCTGCGAGCGAATTGGTCGTGTGCTGTGATTAGAGAAAAGCTGCAAGGGCTTGTGGCTGACAGGATAAGTGGGTCGAATAGGGGAAAATGCAGGGCTACACAATCGGAAAACATTTAAAACTGCGAGCCCCTTCAGACGTGGCGTTAACAGCCGTCTTGGGGGATCTGATTAAGTCCAGGCAAATTCAGGTGGGAATGTGCTCTGAATGATTTTAGGGCCGTTTTCCAAATACAGTCTGGAAAGCTTGAATCAGCATTCATTAGGAAGTCTGAATGTATTTTCTAAACCAAGCTGCTAATTATGGGACATTCTGTAGGATCCATGTGCAAAGTCACGCCCACCTTGGGGATGTTTTTTACTAGCTGTAACAATCGGTAATTGAATATAACTTTTTTCATTGTGAGGCGATGTCACTCCAATAAATTATCTTCCAGTCAGATCTTAATAAATCCTCATAATCACAGATTTTATATTAGTTAGCTGGCCTAAACGAGGGTCAGTAAGTGTACTATAAAATCTTCTTGAACATAATATTCAGTTAAAATAAATTATGTGTATTTAGTTTATTTACTAATAATTTTTTAGTTGCATAATTTATATTAAAAAAAAGAACTGATATCCAATTGAAGAAGTGCAGCAGCGGGAAACATTAGAATAACTAACTAAAACACAAGATTTACACTAAAATGTAGTATTTTTGATAATTATTTGGATCCTTTGGAGATAGCTATTCAAAGCTAACCACGGTAAACTTTTAATATGGATGATATTTTGGTATTAATAATTGTAACTGTTGTTACAAAAGTGGTGAAAATGGTAACCATTATTAAGTTTTATTATAACTCTCAAAAATAGCTGTTTGTTAGCTAATCTGTATTGGAGGGTCAACGCTTTAAAGTCAGTCTAGTTAGGGTGTTGTAGAGTTTTCTAGCATGTTTGCCAAACTAATTAAACAAGCTTAAAAGTTTTGAGATCCTGGGATGACTTTCTTATTTACAACACTAGAAGATTAAAATGTCAGATATATTTAGTGGGCTTTTATCCTTGATTAGAATTTAAATAAATTATCTTATTTTAAATATTTATATTGATCATTTTTGGATATAAAGCACACTGGCCTTTTGAGATCTTGTTTGTTTTTTGTGAATAATTTCGTAAAAAAAACAAAAAGAGATTAAAACATGGCAGACATGGCACGTTTGCTTTCCCGCTGAGCAAAAGTATATGCAAAAAGGTAGTTTTGGATGCAAAGGCGGTTGTGTCCTAATAATTCAGGTTAGATTTTAAAACTAGTCATTGCCAGGCTCTTTCCCTTTTGCATTTTGAAAATCATAAAAACAAAACCTGATTGGCTTTGTAAATTTAAATTATAAAAGACTCACAGATCTAAAAGAATCAGGTTTTTCTGGGACCTTACCCTTTAGTCAAATAAAAGCATGGTGCCAAGTAAAAGGCTCTAATCAGTAAATGAGGGTTTTGACAGACAAATGGCAGAAGGAAAACTGTTTGCTAAACAGAACTGGTGCAACTTCCTGACTCCAGCAACTGGCACATTCATTTAATCCCCATGTGTCAACCAGCATGATGATTATCTCTGCGATGCAAAACATAGACAATATTCTGCTATATTGGCTGTCCTCTGTAATGCTGCTGTTCCTCTTGTTCTTCCTTTCCATATTCTTCTTCTTTATGTTTTATCTTTATATTTATAATGTTTTTCAGATTTTTTATTTATTCTGTCTTTGGTATGGAGCACAGGTCGTTCCTATTCAGGAAAGAGGGAAACCCAAACAAACGTAATGTACACAACGAGACATGCCTCCACGTTCTGTGCCAAGGCCCACAGATCTTGCTGCTGCCAGAGGGAGCGCTCTCTCCGCGGCTGGCCCGACCACAGAGGGACGAGCAGCGCCGGGCTGACTGCCTTCAGGTACGAACGCACCCGACAATGGAGCACGGTGTGCCCAACAACTGTAAAAACGTATAATAACAAGGCGCTCCTCGTGAGGGCAGATGATCCTGAGCTGGATCGGAGCCAGACTGGAAGGAGGCCAGTACGAGAAGGCCAACGTGAACGCCACCGACAACCACCACAGCACCTGTCTGCACTACGCCTCCGCTGCCGGCATGAAGAGCTGCGTGGAAGTGAGATCAACTTTCAGACAATTTACACTTTTTTTACTGTATGCAGAATATTTTCATATTCTTTTAGAAATGTGTTGTGTTTAGTTCTATTGAAACCACAAAGTTGTATTTCTTTTATTCAGGCTTTAAAGTATGTAACTCTGGTGAGAAAGGGAAAATGTGTTGATATTTTTTCCTAGTTTTTTGTTTGTTTTACAACACAAACACTTTATAGACCCATCATCCACTACAACAGCCTCTAAAGGTCTAATGTTGAATCTTATTACCCGCTTTGAACACTTGTACTGTCTTTGCAATCTGTAAGTAAAATGAATTTATATAGCTCCATTCACAGACATTAAAGGTCACAAAAGTACATTAAAGATATACAGATATAAACAACAATAAAAACAGGCGACACATTGTGGTGGCTAATTCAAGTTAAGTCAGTTTTAATCGAGAGCTTGCGTAAATATCAGTTTTCCTAAATACTATGGCCTTTGACTTGGCCGTTTTGATTCCATCAAAACGCTGTCATAGTTGCTCTGTCTGACCGTGTAGGGTTGCTCTGTTGGTGAACCTTTGTCCCAGTATGATGTCCTTTGTATCCTCTCATAGGTTTTCTTCAACTTGCCCATCAAGTCTTACCAGCTTCCCCTTCTCGAGATACACGTTTACCCATATACATTTCAAAGAGTGTGGAAAGTTAAAAGTCTGTTGTCACTTCTCCACCTCTAGTGGTATTTTCCATCGACGCTAAAAAGTTTAGCTTTTTGCCTTTTCAGTACCTTCTCTGCATTTGGAAGACTCTTAAAGACAAAATGTACGATATAGCGACGAGTACAACCTGGACTGAATTATTGTTAACAGAATAAATGATGTTTTCGGACATATGTTGTTGTTTTTTCTTGTTTTTTTTTTGTAAATCCTTATATGAAAGGATTTGTGAGTCTTCAGACCTATTAATATCAAGTAACCGTCGTGCTTCCTCATGATAAGTTACATAAACATTGTTGTCACGCAGAACGAGGTCCGTTTCGTTAGGCAGTGGGCTTGTGTTTTAGGTGATAGAATGGCTTGGCCAGTGTACAGTTCTTGCAAAAATAAGGGGGAAAAAAACTAACTGCTAGATTTTTTTATTTAAAAAAAAAAAAAAAAATCCTAGAACAAATCCTAATTTTAATTCTGTTTTAAAATTATCCGCTACATTGATGGTCTTTCATTTAATCTTAATGAAACATAGGGAGGCTTGTGGTTGTTATGTGACAAAATGTAGAAGACTGTTTAAATACTATTGCCCTGCACCATAAACTTAAATAACAGTCTTTGCATCTGCACTGTCCTATTTTCTTTTCATTTTATTGACTAATTTACTGAACTTTAATTAGGACTATATATCCACTGCTCGCAGACATGTTTCATGGATTCCTCTTATTCCATTAGCTCTATCCTATCCTTTCCTTTTTTTACCTTGTTTACTCTGATGGAAACCAACTTAAATGTATCACTTTTTTAATAACACTGGTGCTTCTTTATTTTTATATTTCTCCTCTTTTACTGGTTTCTAGCTGCTGATCCAGAGTGACGCTGATCTCTTTGTGGAGGACGAGGACAAGCTGACACCTTGCGACCACGCCGAGCGGCACCACCACACCGACTTGGCACTCAGCTTGGAGTCACAGATGGTTTTCTCCTCCGCCTCAGCTCAGCAGTCAAATGGAGACGCGCACGGTGAAAGCGGCCTGCTGCAATACAAGGAGGTGAGAACACAATCATGAGATCTTGGGGTTTCCTGCTGGCTTAGGCTATTTTTGTAACTTTAGTTTTATCTGTCTTATTATGCTTGAGAAATACACACATGGCTGGTTTTTACCAACATCAACTGAAGCATAGCCTGTATTTGCTGTTAATTTTAATATTTACCTTTTAGATATATCTTTATTATTATGTAAATAAAATCACCTTAACAGTGTCCGCATAAGGAGTATAAACATAAGGCTGCTTGTTTTTTCTACACTGTGTGCGCAATTTATTAGTCCTATTATTCTTATATGTTGAGGGATTATTTTTGACAACTTTGATACTCTTTGGTAAATCAAAATTAGAAACTTTAAACACGAATGTTTAACACAGTAAAAGTTTGAGAATTCATAGAATATCTATACGAGTCAAATTGTTGGGCTGCTATTGTTTAGCACAATTGTTACATAAATTAAATAATAACATTTATAACTTTTTAAATTATGAACAATCAACTCCTTTCAGTAAACATTTCCGACCAACATATCCATTACGATAAATCTTCATTTCATTGTATTCGGTCAGTTTGCCTCCCAGTCAATGTTCAGAGAGCTGCTCTCTGGTTTCCTTTACTGTAAATCTCTTGTTTTAAGAACTGCCCACAAGTTCTCAGTAGACATGACGCCAGGGAGAGATGGCCTCTGACAAAAACAAACACAGTTGGAACAACACCGGTAGTAAAATTCAAAGAGTTGACGTAAAAGCGGGTGAGTAATGAATTAATGGTGCATAAACTAGCTTGGATTTCTACTGGGCGTTCCTGTAAAGTTAGTGCTACACGAAGGATCCACAAACAAACTAAAATCCAGCACAACTAGTTTTATGCTTCAATCTTGATTTAACTATCGCGAATACAAAAAAATTGGAGGTTTATTTGCAGTGACCTTCGCACAGACGAACATTAGGTAGTTACCGTTAACCGGCTGCTTGAGAGGTCAGTAAAACGCTAAACACTGTGGGTAGTTTTATAGTTCCCCACTGACAACATTTACCCATTTTTTTCTGATAATTTTTTGCCTATGAATGCATCACCCCGTCATTGTTGTCGATGGTCAACAGGGTTCCATTACTCCAGGATGAGGCAAATTGCGTCCTCTGATTGGTCTCCTGCTGGCTCAAGCTATTTTTGTAACCTCTGATTGGTCGGTTGCTGAAAAACCCACTGGACTGATTGAAAGGAGGTCCTGCTGCACTTTTTTGATCTCTAACACTTTTACTGGCAAGCCATGGGCAGGAGTATTTGGATGCATGTGATGGAGCATTGTCCTTGATTAAAAAAACATGACCTTTTTGAAAGATACTGACTTCTTTCCAGCGTTATTTCATTAGGAATTGTCTTTTAAAAACGGGATGTTGGTTTGGGAGTAAATTTTTCTACTTAAACTTGTCCAACCAGTTCAACTTTAATAATCCCAACCCATACCAGTACACAGCCGCCATCTTGTTACCCTCTGAATCATCAAGAGTTACTCTCATTTCATCAGCATTCAAAACAAAATCTGTCTTCAGATATTTTAAAGGCTTTCATTTATTCGAAAAAAGTGACCTGCTCAGTTCTGCATTAACAAGATAAGCAAGTTTTATAAGACAAAGAGGGTTATTGGAGTTCTAGAGAAACTTTGTTTAGAGTAGAAAGAAGGGGGAAAAAAGTGATCAGTATCACAAAGATTGCAGACTCTTGTGTTAAACGCTTTAACCAATGAGGAAAGCACAGTTAAGTAAATACGCTGCCTGAGAACAAATAGTGTTGATTTGTCCAGAATATAGGGCAGCTCTCGCATTCGTTTTTCGGTCCCTTTCTTGTTAATAACACAAACGTCAACAGAATTGGGTGTCTTCATAGCAGCAATTCTTTCAAATAAAGGTTACAGTTTAGCGTTTCTTGTGCCTCTCATCCTGTTTCTCAGCCTCTTTTCATATAGGGGGACCAGCACAGTTGTATAGCAGCAGCTGCTGCCAACAGATACCAGTTTTATCCTTATTCCTGCAGCCAAATCTATGCTAATACCTAATCTCTCCATCCCACCACCACAGCTGCCCCCACCCTCTCTGCCCCACATATTTGTCCCTTCCTTATGATCTTTTTCACGTTCCTACTTTTATCCATTGCAAGTTCAATCAGTTTTTTTTTGCTCATTTTTAATAAAAGGCTGACCTCGTTATTAGTTTGTTTCACCTGAATATCTCTCCATCTCTGTCCTTTCAGCTTTTTGAGGGACTAAAGATTCAGGATTTGCGCCGACTGAAGGACATGCTGATCGTAGAAACCGCCGACATGCTGCAAGCTCCACTTTTCACTGCTGAAGCCCTGCTTCGAGCTCATGGTGTCTTTCTCGCTCAGTCAAACATGATAACCTTTAAGATATATTTTTCTATTTCAAGTGTAACCTGGGTCTCTTCTGTCTTGCTCTCAGATTGGGACAGAGAAAAGCTCCTGGAAGCCTGGATGTCAGACGCTGAAGGCTGCTGCCAGCGCTCCGGCGTCACCATGCCCACACCGCCTCCCAGCGGCTACAACGCCTGGGACACCCTGCCGTCCCCGCGTACTCCGAGGACCCCGCGCTCGCCTTTAACACTCACGCTCACTTCCCCCACCGACAGTTGCCTCACTCCGGGGGAGGAGGGCTTGGCTACGGTGAGAACCGAGGGAAGCAGGGGCTCATACAGTATCTCTGCTGGAACCTTTCTCCTTTCTGTTCTTAACACTTTCACAAAATCATTGGCCTCAATCGGTTGTTGTTGTTTTTTTGTTTTTGAGGAAGTTTCAAATGTAAATTGATTGCAGATCACTTATCTACTTGAACATCTGACTGGGGGGAAGCTGTTGTGTAACAAATTTTTTTTTTCAGACCTGACTTGTTTTGTCTTTCAGAGCGCTATTAATACTAGTTTTGTGTAACATTTGCTCACAGTACAACCACTTAATGTTAGGTAGCTCATAATGTTGACTAAGAAAAAAAATATAGATGGTTTTTCAAAAATGTTTTCATAGATGTGTTCAGACTTTTGAAAAACATTTGTGAACATTGATCTACGAATCTTGCTACTCCCAAGATTTAAGACTCTAGACTCTGAGTTGCCCTGGCTGTATGTTTTTGGTTTTTGCCGTATTAGCATGGAGCCCCTAAATAAAATCCAGTAGAACAAGTCAACTTTATAAGTAATTTGTTTAGTAAACAGAGCACACCCGGGCCTTATTTAACTGAATCGTAAACACCGCTGTTCTGTGAAGGCTTCGGGGGGTTTGTTAGCGAAAACTGTTGAACAACCTGTATGATAATAATCGCAGAAAGACCGTCAACTTAAGGGCCGAACTCATGGGAGTTGATGACAGTTGTTGCCTTCGGGGAAACTCAACCCAACACACAAGACGCAATGGCGTCAGAAGATATTGCTGGAACTGAGGGGAATCTTGAAGGAAAAAGTGTGAAAAGCTGTAAGAAATCAAGTTTCAAAACTTTCAGAAGATGGTGGTTCTAGATGAGACCAAAATTTACCTTGTTTGGTTAGTTTCAAACAGCTTTGTGCCAAAAGAAAAAAACACACCAAGCATACAGGTAAACATGGTGGTGTCAGCATCATGCTTGGTTGTCTTTCTTTTACACGTTTTTTTTGAAAACTGAGTTAAATCCAGGAAGAAATCCTTTTGTATTTGCCAAAGACTTTAGACTGCGGCAATGACCCAAAATATACAACCAGAGCACCTCAAACGTAGCAAGACGTGAAGATCGATGTTTACAGATGAAATTTAGTAAAAAATATAGCAGTTTTTAGATCTGAAAAGCTGGTAGAGATGAACAAGAAACAATACACTTGATCGATCGGTGTATTGAGTACGAACGCTCGGGATTATTTTACTTACATTTTTTAACTGTGTATTAGAAGTATTATAAGACATATCAAAGTTATGTTAAGAGGATAACAGGACTGGGTTTTAATATGAATCAAATCCTGGTGTTTGGATAAAACAACTAATGACTGGGACTTTCCTCCCTGCAGTGTGGCATCTGCCTCTGCTCCATCTCCGTTTTCGAGGACCCGATTGACATGTCGTGCGGTCACGAGTTCTGCAGATCCTGCTGGGAGGGGTACAGTCTCTAGCTCTGGTGTTTCCCTAAGAATTTCTGTGCTGAAATCAGATCTGCTTTAAAATGTTTTTGTTTTCTTCAGGTTTCTCAATGTAAAGATTCAGGAAGGTGATGCTCACAATATCTTCTGCCCTGCTTATGAGTGTTACCAGCTGGTACCTGTGCACGTGATCGAGAGCATTGTTTCCAGGGAGATGGATCAGCGGTACCTGCAGTTTGATATCAAGGTAGAAACAAAACGTTCAGGTTAATCACAGAACAAAATGGGTTTTTTTCATCCTCTCTTGTCCAATATTTATCTTAAATACTTTTTTTTTATCTCCCATGCTCGCCCGTATTGCAGGCCTTCGTAGAAAACAATCCGTCTATCCGCTGGTGTCCCGCAGCTAGATGTGAACGAGCGGTGAGGCTCACCAGACCCTGCCCTGGAGACAGCGACCCCCAGAGCTTCCCCCTGCTGCCGTCCCCAGCTGTCGACTGTGGAAAGGGTCACCTGTTCTGCTGGTAGACACAATGACTTATTATTCTACACTAGGGATAAACACGAAGCGTGTATAGACTGTGTATCAACGTTGTTAGAAAGGCTAAACGCAGAACATCGACCGATTGTCTGCTCTGTTTTCTGTGTTTTGAAGCAACAGTCCGGTTTTATGTCTGCTCAGTTCTGTTTATTCCCCTCCGTGTCTGCAGGGAATGCCTCGGCGAGGCCCACGAGCCATGTGATTGTCAAATGTGGAGGAACTGGCTCCAGAAAGTCACAGAGATGAAGCCCGAGGAATGTAAGCCATTTTTTCGCCTACTTTCAGTTAACAGGAATCATTTGAGCTGAAGCGCGTAAGTCAGTTTTTACTACAGCTGTCACGTCGGCCTACCAGGAAGTATCCCATATAAATGGCTTTAACAGCGCGCCAGGTGTTGAGGGCCCTGACATCTGCCGATTGTTTGTCTTGGCGCTGGTGTTGGACAGGGGTGGCGTTGCTAATGTGTTTTTTTTGTGTGTGTGTTTTGCCACAGTGGCAGGAGTGAGCGAGGCCTACGAAGACGCTGCTAACTGTCTGTGGTTGTTGACCAACTCCAAACCGTGTGCCAACTGCAAGTCGCCCATTCAGAAGAATGAGGGTTGCAACCACATGCAATGTGCCAAAGTAAGCTGCCGAATGCAGAATCTGCTTTGAGGCAGAAGTTTATCTGAAAAAAATAAAACTAAAATACAAAAGGACAGTAAGTAGTTTCCAGACTTCCTCGTCTGTTTTGTCTAAATGTTGTGAAAGTAATTTATTTTCTTCCTTATTTGTGTCTTACCATGTTTTCCATCGTACTCATAAACTTCCTTCTGTGGTTTTTTTTCCGTCCTCAATTCCTCCCTCCTGTCTTTTCTACTTTCTTTCCCTCTTTCCTTATTTCTTCCCCATATCCATTAAACATAGGTTCTAGTTTTGTAATTTTTATTCCTAATAAGTCCGTTTATGGGAATACTGTATAAAGCAAACCAGGCTGCATCTTTCCCTCTCTCTTTCTCTTTCTATGCAGTGTAAATATGACTTTTGTTGGATATGCCTGGAGGAGTGGAAGAAACACAGCTCGTCCACGGGAGGCTACTATCGATGTACTCGCTATGAGGTCATTCAGCAGCTAGAGGAGCAGTCTAAAGAGATGACTGTGGAGGTAGAAGGATGCACACCCGTCCAAATATAGTTCTCATCCGCATAATACGAGGTTTCTCTTTACACGTTTTACCTTCACTTTCTCACATAAACGGCTACAATACCAAAACAATCACTTGTCGCTGTTTAGGCTTCTTCCATGCCAGGTTAAGAGCGCACAGAAGTAGATAACCCGCTGACAAACGGTGTTTTTTGACGGATCTACTGCTGTGCAAAACATTATTCACGCTCATGGGTGTGGTTTATTTTTCTGGCGACAGCAGGCCTGGGTCCCAGGTGTAGAATCAGGGATCTTCGTGGGATCAGTAATATGAAATCCAAGATGGGTAGTGGCGAGTACTATCGGGGGATTGATGAGAAGAGAAGTTAAAGCTGTGCTAACCACACTGGACATTTGTAAACTACGCCAACATAATGCCGGGTCTGCCAAGGCGTTTATCGTAGCACTCGAGGCGACTTGGCTGAAATGTGAATCAAATCTTACCATCGTAACGGCTGCAACAAAAGACAACAGTTTTGCATTAGCTGCTGATTTATAATTGCATCTCGGCAGTGGCTGGTGGGGTTTTGTCTAAACGCCTAACAGAATGTGCTGTAGTTGTGCACTGACAGGTTTCCAATGAATCACAGAGGAGATTGTGTATTTTATTAATGATTTTCATGCTTTTCCAGGCAGAAAAGAAGCACAAAAGTTTCCAGGAGCTGGACCGCTTCATGCACTACTACACTCGCTTCAGGAACCACGAACACAGCTACAAGGTAGCACACACATTTTGCCGCTTAGCTTCCCAAGACGTGTGCTGTTTTTCACATTTGTTATGTGCACTTTGTGTGTTTCTTCCATATCTGCGGGGTCAGTTGGAGCAGAAGCTGCTGAAAACCGCAAAAGAGAAGATGGAGCAGCTGAGCAGAGCCTTCATAAGCCGTAAGTCTATATATATAGTTTATAGAACAGCACCAGCTGGATGAACATTTTTCAGTAAATGTTTTTTTCTTTCTGGATTCACAGGAGAGGGCACACCTCCAGACACCCGTTTCATCGAGGACGGTGTGACCGAGCTGCTGAAGACGCGCCGCGTGCTGAAGTGCTCTTACCCGTACGGCTTCTTTCTGCAGCAGGGAAGCACGCAGAAGGAAATATTTGAACTCATGCAGGTGATGTGTCAGATTTCCAAGACACGAACCCCTCCAGAGTTTTTTTTTTTTTTTTTTTAAACAGGGTGGGTGTCTTCATCTTGTCCCTGTTTCTTTCTCCCTCAGACCGACCTGGAGATGGTGGTGGAGGATCTGGCTCAGAAAGTCAATCGGCCTTACCTCAGGACGCCGCGGCACAAGATAATGAGTGCGGCACGCCTGGTACAGCAGAAGAGGCAGGAGTTCCTTGCGTCTGTGGCGCGCGGCGTCGCTCCAAACGACTCTCCTGATCCCCCCCGCAGGAAGTAAGGCTTACTAGCATCGTTGCTATAAATTTCTAGCATTTTTCAGGCCTGGATAAATGTGGAAAAAGAAATTATGAGACAACCCAATGTCTGGAAATTGTGTTTTTCTTTCTTTCCTGTCATCTTTCCCTTCTTTCCTTCTCTACTTCCTTTGCTCTTTTTACCTATCGTCATCGACTTTGACAGCCCCATGTTAGGGTGGCTCGAGCCACCCTAACATATTTCATAGCCACCCTAATTTTTTGCCAATCTTTTAAATTATTTATAAGTATTTGTTCTTTTTTTCTCCCAAAATAAATGCAGTAAAGCACTGAAGATCAGCCATTAAGAACACAAGTTAATCTGAAGACCAGTTTCTTTTTGTGTATTTATTGTTCAATGCAAATATTATTATCGTTATGATTGATATTCCTCATTGGCTCCGTATCAAACGTCACGTCAGCAGGCGGTGCAGCGCCTCCTTTGAACTCCGCACGCAGTTATTGAGCTGAATTAGAGAGTTGGGATTTCATTTGCAGATACACATGGTGAGATTGCAATTTGATGTCATTAGGTTACTTAGGAGTGAGTGTCTGTATGAGTGGTTTTGTGTCCTGTATGTCTCTGTGTTGCCCTGCGATGGACTGGCAACCTGTCCAGGGTCAACCCCTGCCTCTCGCCCGTTGTAAGCTGGAGATAGGCACCAGCAGACCCACCCGACCCCAATAGGGACAAGGGTGTCCAGAAAATGGATGGATGGATGGATTAACAAAGGCTTAGTAGGTGCCCTGAAAAATTTCCGGCGTGCGGAATATCTTACCTCCTCTGGGGGCTAAGCCACCCCTGTCTCTCAAACCTAGTAACGTCCCTGCCTATCGTTCATTTTTTTTTTCTTATTTTCTGTCCTTTTTCCCTTAATCTCGTGTTCTCTTCCCTTCGTTGTGTTCCATCCTTTTTTCTGACTTTTGTTTTGTTCTCCATTTTCATCCTTTTCCACCCTTTTCTTTTTTTCTGGTTGTTCTTCCCTCCTTGTACCTCAAATTCCTGTTTTTTATTCCTTGTCATTTTCTTTCTTTCTTTTTTTTTCTATTACTTCATTCTTTCTTTATGGTTTCAATCATTTTCCCCTGCTTGCTTCTCTTCTTCAAACCCTTTTTCTCGCCATTTGTCCTTCTTCCTGTGTCCTAAATCTTCTTTTATGTCATTTTATGTTAGCCATGATTCATCTCTTCCTTCATTGTTTCCTTCACTCTTTGTTCTCTTTTCTCCCACTCTTCTGTCCTTTTTCCCCTCTTCATGTTTAAAGCTTGTGACGTAGAAATATCTGCAAACCTTATTATAGGTATAAATCTGTTTTTGTATTTCAGTTACGCTGGAGGATCGTGGGACTGGGAGTACCTTGGCTTTGCATCACCTGAGGTAGTTAGAAGAAAGAATTGTTTTTGTTACACAGCAAGACGCTTACATTTTTGTTCAGTTAACTTTCGCTTGGGCTTCCTAAAGCTACCTTTAGTGACCTGCTGGTGCATGAGGTCTGCCTAAACTAAATCATGACTTCAGCTGACATAGTGTGCTTGTGTGTGTTAAGATGGGAAGCCGTCACTCTGTCCTGGGAGCAGGAGAGCACAGAGAGAGACAGTCACAGGTAACGTACCACAGTTCCCTGCCACGACGTGCAAACGCATGGCCTATATTTTATTTCCTGTGGCTGCGCACCTGCTCATTATGAACTACTTTAAGAGGCACCTGTTTGTAGTCGGTTTTGCTTCCGGTTAAAACAGTGGCTCTTTGCAGGATTATGCTGACATCCAGTACCGCCGTAGACACAGGCCGCGACGCAGAGGAGACATGCTGAGTCTGCACAACCTCAGAAGCAGCAGCAACACGCCAGAGACCAGCAGGAGGAGCGACAGCTCAGGTCCAGCAGTAGCTTTACGTCCTCTCCCATATGGCGCAGTTTTACAAACCCGAAATCTTTACATTAAAATTAGAACTGTAAACAGCAATTACTTTAATACTTAATGAGGATTTAATGTGACATGTCAAGACAAGTTTGTAAATAATTGTAAAGTAGAAAGGACAATGTTTAGTATTCAAAAAAGTTCGTACAAATAAAAATCAGGGTTCCAAAATAAACACTTAAAATTATGTTTTGAAGCTCCCATATGCAGTATTTTTGTTGGTGTATAACAAATGAAAACCGAGAAAAGTTTCAAATGTATCACAATTTTTTATTTATTTTCTCAAACAAAGAAAAAACAAATTGAAAAACTCTGAGGTTTGTAGTTTTGTGGCTTTATGTGACAAAATTTGAAAAGATCATAGAATGGCACATATTTTTGGTAGGGCCCCTAAAACGTTAAATCGTGTACAGTTTTTATTTTTATTGCTTTATTAGAGGGCAGTTGTCTGATTTCTGAGGAATGGATTTGGCCGTGAAGAAGACGGCCAGCAAATAGGATTTTGCTTTATTGCACCATTAATCTGGTCAGATCGAAGCTCAATGGTCTTGTGATCACTCAGATCGACGTGTGATCCGAGTGAGTACTGACAGCCTTGTTTTACCTCCATATGTGTTTTTGTCTTTTTGTTTCAGATCCCACAGAGAGGACTGAAGGCCGCCGGAGAGCGCTGGGCTCCCTCGACGAAGACGACCCGAACATCCTCCTCGCCATCCAGCTGTCGCTCCAGGAGTCGCGCCAAGACCAGGGCCTGGACGGAGGCGCGGAGAGGAGGTCAGGTACCCCAGGGGATCTGGCTGACGTTGCCTTGCACTCCCTCAACGTGGGGGATCCTCCGGGAGTCCGAGGCTCCTCCTTCCCCTCTGCCCTCCTAGATCCTCCACGACCCCCGAACAGGACAGACTCCTCCTCGCAGCCGTCCCTACTGAGCTCGCTTCCCCTGCCGCCCCCACCTCCCACCCTCAGCGCGGAACTGCTGGAGCTGGGAGACAGCCTTATGAAGCTTGGGAGCGTAACCACTCCTCACACGGACGCAGATCGTGGTGACCACGCCCACGAACAAGACCAGAACACATCTCCGCTGCGTGTTCTGGATTCCAACGATGAGAACTACCGAACCTCCTCTGATCCCTTAGCTGAGAGTGAACACACTGCCTCCTGTGTGCTGGATTGCACTCACAACCCCTGTCATCCTAGTCTGTACAACCGGGATCAAGACAAAGCGGACTCCTCGTACCAGCCAGGCAGCTCCTACACCGCCGAGCATCCTTCTACCTACGCTCTTGACCCCCCCAGGTCGGAGCCTCAGCCTCCTGTCCAGTTGTGCCTCCCATCACCAGAGCTGGAGCCAGAGCTGCTGCCTTCGCCAGTTATCCCACCAGGCGGGCCATTTACCCCCAGCGACCCTCAGAGCCTGCAGGCGTTGGACCCGACGGCCAGTGCTCAGCTGCTGGACAACATCATGGCCTGGTTCAACAATGACATCAACCCCCAGAACTTGGCTTTCATCCCGTCCCCGCCCACCACAGAAACAGACTCCTCCCCCGACACGCACGCCGAGGCGGAGAGGGACGGTTCGGCAGCCCCGGTCTGGCGCCCCCCGGAGGGCGAACGCGGCTCGGCGGCGACCCTGAGGAGGCCCAGCTCTCTGGAGCTGGAAAACAGAGACGCGGGAGCGGAGGGTGCGAGCGCGGGGTGTGTGTCGGACCTGTCGCCGGACAAAGAGTGCACACACCCGCGGTCGCACAGCCGGCGTGGGAGCGGCGACCCAGCCTCTGACGGGAAGGCGGACTCTGTCCTGCAATTGGAGGGGGGCGTGTCACCGGTGGACTGGGAGGAGCAAGAACACCTGGTGTGATGTCAGGGGGGGAACGAGAGCCAATCAGAGTACAGCAGAGGAGTGTTCGCTGGACGTACCGTACTGTGTTTAAAGATGATGTCGCACAGCGGTGGGACTTTTTAAAGTCCTTTTTGTCTCCACCACAAACAAACGATTATTCAGAGAGAAGCCATTGATATCAGAACCCATAAACATTATTATTATTTATCCTCCTGCTTCTCATATTTATTTCGTCAGCTTAAGGATGAAGAGTTGGTACTGCGATCTTAACTTGCCTCATGTTTCGACTCCTGACTGATTGATTAATTGGTTGATTTAACGACGATTGCTGTAAACCGACGGGTGCGGTGAACAATCAGAGGGGCTTTCTTCAGACTCCTGTGCCTGCTGTTGGTGCCAACGCTCTGATCACTGCATCACCCTTACATTCGTGCTGTTCTGTTTCTGCTTCAGGGATGTTTGTTTTAATTTCCCTCCTCACTGGGAGGTATTTGCTCAAAGGCACTTCAGTTCGACCAGCTCGGCGAAAGATCATGTTAGTGCGTCTGGAGAATAAACTCATCATGTTTATTTTGGACTTTCATTATTTATTCTGTTTATTTTCTTTTTTTTAAAGAATTAGTTAAATACATTTAGATTTTCTTAGCAGCACACATGCTCAAAGTTATAAATATAATTATGTGTTTTCATATTTATTGGCAAAACATCCACAGATTTTTGGCAAAATAAAACATTTTCTAAATTAGAAATGAAATGGTAGCATTCATCTAGAGCGACCGAATTAATGGTTCTTAAGCATTATTCAGATCCAAAAAGTACTTTACTAATCCCAAAGGGAAATTAATGTGACTAATAAAGATTTGTTGTAGATGCTGAGGGTGTAGGGTAGGTTTAATCTCCTGTAGCAGTCTGTATTACTGCAGATATAAAGATGCCTCTGAAGACTTTCTGTTGTTGTAGAACAGTCTGATGAAGAGGGTGCTCAGGGTTTTTCGTAATTTTCTTTGTTGTATGTATGATCCTTCTTTGCATACCAACTCCAGAGCATTTAGCTTGCTAGCTAGCGATTAGATGTTGATGATCGACTGAAGAGACTGCTTTAAATTTCCTCCTCTCTTTCCTCTCTGCTTCTCCTTGAAAAATGCCCCCCCCCCCCTCTGACGAGCTCTTTTTGGGATTTGCGGTTGCTGTTGAGGTACTATTTCAGCCTTTGTGATGTTTAATCAGCTGCCATCGTGTTGCCATCGTCACACATCGTAACAAATACCAGAAAGAAGTAAGAAAACATTGGCAAAGATCCTTCCAGCACCACATCCAAATTTGAGGGGTAATATTTTGTCCAAAAGAGGAAAGTTTCTGCTTGGAATAGAGGAATTAAGGTTTTTAAAATGGAAATAAAAATCACAACAGAAATAGGAGAGCTACTCCAACATGTTGCCCCCTAGATTACCATAGATTACCCCAATCCCAAAGAGTTTCTATAAGGGTTTAAGAGTGGGCCATTATAGAAGCTCATTGATTATTGCTTCATTCCTTTCAGCAGTCGCTTTGATGCGTTTCGGACGGGAGTTGAAGCTGAATACTTTAAAAGCAGTCCTACGTCGTACCCTGCTGTGCCGCTAAAGTAGATTGGTATGATGTCGCCACCACTGTTATCACTCTTATCAATGTTTTCTAACATCTTCATCATTGTCTGGTCTGAAAATCTTTCCTCCTAATGTTCCTCTCTCTGTTAGGACTCCCTCTGTCTACGGCGACATGAAGGCCGCTTCACTGTTTAGGTTGAAACTTTTTCCATTTTATATCATAGACCTCCTTGGGTTTTTTTAAGGATCCTCCAAAACTTCCGTCTCCCGTTGGGATCCGATTGGATCGGATGTTCCAGCTAATGAGCCTTCCCAATTATCCCAAAAACACAGCAACCTTAAAACTGAATGGTTGAAGTCTTAATTTGCATCAGCTCAACCATTTTTTGATGAGAAAAGCAGGCCAGGTGCAACTAAATATTCGTGAACATATGTGCCTGTTTGAGCCTCGTGAATGCCTAAGATTTTTAAAAGTTCACAGAACCTGTGTGCTACGTTATGATGAAGAAATTAATTATGAAATACTCCGAATTAAAATTATATTAATCATGCAGGATGATGCTCTAATGAAGAATTTTGATCCAAACTGTGTTTTTTTACTTTGCCTCGTAGTTTTTTGTTTGCAAATCTCAGAAGTTTTTTTTTTTTCTCTGCATCATAGTTTGATCAATTTATTTAGTTTTCAGCACGTTTCAAATAAAACAGTAGCATAGTTTTTATTTTTGACTGAAATCTTATTTGGCTGCCGACGGGGGCAATTACATCCATTATTTGTTTCTAACTTAATCTGGTGTTATTTAGACATGGAAGATGAGTCTCAGAAAATTCACACTATGAGAAAAAAACACTTTAAGGTCCTTAGTTTATGTTTTTTCTGCTTGATTGTACAGTTTTGCACATAATATCTGGGACAAAGCGACATACATTGTGCTGTAAGTGAAAGCAGGTTGTATCTTTTACTTTGCTGATTGATGGATAACAGGTAGTGTCCTGTGACTGGTTAGAGATGGGTTGATGATTTACTATAACTTATCCTTAATTAACAGGGATGATCTTTTTTTTTAGTTAAGACCAGAGTTTGTTTTTGTTTTTTCTTGTTGGTCTGTGTGCCTTTTTCTCTTTATTTTGTTCCTATTTATTAATAGTTTTCAAATTTTAAACCTTCAGAGTATAGATTTTATTCAAAGAAAATGGAGGATTTATCCTAAACGGATGATTTTAGTGTATCTGATGCAGTTTTAGGAGTTTTTACACTACGATTAGCTGATGGTTTATCTGAATGTTTAAATTTTTTTGTTTTTTATGTTGGTTTTTCCACTCCCTGCTGTAATGTTTACAAGAGATTCAAACACTGCCTGCTGTGGTAAGAGATGCTTTGGTGCTTTAATCAAACTTTGTTGTGTCATTTACAATGAATGGTATGAATTTAAAGATCATTTTAATGCGGGGGGTTTTGAAGTGATAAACTCCAAAAGAAACAACTTAGTTCTGCATTTTAGAAAGGTTAACGCGATGTTCGAGGTACCGGTGTGAGCCATAACATTTCACATTACAGGTTTTCTCTTGCATCATAAAACAATGAATCTGCAGTGCTCGTTTTACACCAGCATAGCTGGATGGTAGAGGAGTGATCATTTCCTATGTGTTGTCACTATTTTATTTCTTTTTCAATTAGAAGTGGTTTGTTTGTGTTGAAGAATTGTCCAGTGCCATTTGGTGCCCCTCACACTGTATTTCTTTTATTTGATTTATTGCGCTGAACCGACAAATCCATAAATTTAAAAAAAAAATAATAATGAAGCTGCACTGTCATTGATTTTACTTGATACATTCCTACCTGGTCTCAAGAAAGGTTTGATGTGTGGCCAAATCTACGAGTGAAAGTGTCAGTGCTGAGTTTACTCAATTAAAAAGAAAGAAAATAACACTACAAATGTGTGGCTGTGTTTTTCCTGGAGTTCACCAACTGCAAGAATGTGATCGGTTCACACACGTGATCCTAATTAAAAAGAAAATATATAAAAAATGTAAATACTTTATCTTGGGGATTTGTTAGAATTAAGGCTCACAAAAGCAGAACAATATTTGATGAAAGTGTTATTGGTAGCAAGGGAAAAAATTATAACTATACATTGGCATTGAAAGAAATACCGACTATTAAAGAGTGGATTGATATTATACACTATTAAAGAGTGGATTGATATTATACATCATATTTTTACTATAAAGCGTCTGATATTTAAGTTAAAGCTCAAGACAGATGTTTTTGAAGAACTCTTGCAAAAATGGTTATGCTTTGTAATAGTAATTAGGCCTGACTTTGTCTAACTTGTTCGATCTGTAAACCCCACTGTGTTCCTGTTTTGTTTAATTTGTATTTGTGTATAATTTAAAAACCAATAAAATGTGAATAACAAAAAAAGAATTCACAAGAGTTTCACAGAATAAAAGAGGTCTTGCATAATGTGAAAAATAATTTTAACATTATTTAATATAATTTAAAAAAAATAATAGAAGTTGACATAACATAGATACCAGACAGTTCACAAATGAATACAATTATGTTGAGGTTAAATAAATAGAACCACAAATCCCTAAAACAGTTCCTATCTTCCCTGCTAAAATGCATCGTGCTTTACTGTTGTATTAATTTATTTTGTGTGACTTCTAAAATGAAAACAATTCCATACAATTCAAGTAAATTAGGATAATCTCTAATATTAATTATGAGAATTTTTTTTAAATTTATTCCTGAACATAAAGATTTTTAATTTCCAGCTTCATAAAACCAGTATTTTCCTCCATGTTCACCTGTCCGCCGCTAGGGGGCAGTAGCGCAGGCTCGCATGAGCTAGCTGCGTGTTTACGTCACTTCCCGGAACGTTTCTACTACGCTCAACGGCGGCCTGTGTTTTTCACTCGTTCGCTGTAATTTTTCTCTTCAGTGGAGGATTTCTCTCTACTGGTTGCCGCCGCCATGAAACTAGTCAGGTAAGCGGCAGCTGCCGGGTCACCGTTTTACTTATTAGTCGAAATTAGGTGAGAAAATGGAGGCGATGCGTGAGGATGGTTGAAGATTGGAAAGCTGCTCGGTGGAGAAGAGGCGGGAACAACTCCGTAATGAATGGAGTCTGGATCGGGGTTGCACATTTAATTGAACAACGTTTGCATTGTTTATAGTTTTTTTGAACGGTTAACTCGAGTTAGTGTATTTTGCTGTTTTTAGCCAAACGTCAAGCAGCTAACGATACAAGCTAATGCTAAGCCTCAACAAGAGTTTACCTTTTTTTGTCGTCATTTCTAACCGACCTGCATTGATGTCCGCAGGTTTCTGATGAAGCTCAGCCATGAGACTGTCACAATTGAACTGAAGAATGGCACCCAGGTTCATGGAACCATCACAGGTGAGAGAACAGAGCATGAATCACCTTCTTTGTTGGTTTAGCTAAGGTGTAGCATTAGAAAAGCTACAATCCACGTAATGCATGTTTTCAGGGATCTTAAAAACAAAGAGAATGAAGATTAACTTACAGTACAGCGAGTGCAAAGTGGCAGCAAAAATCTGCAGTAATGTAGAAATATGAAACTTGACTTAAATGTGTTTTTCAGCAAGCAATCAAGGAAAATCTGCAGGGAACTATTATAAGCTTCTATTTTTCAAAATGCAAATAAAAAACTAAATACAAAGCATCGTTTAGTGAAACCCTTGAGCTAGACCGAAAAAGATGTTTTTTTGTGTGCTTTTTTATTAATTTTTTTAAGTCATACCAATATTTAAATGAAGACTTTCACAGGTTTAATCCCAGAGAGATAAAATCTGACCGTCTTTATGTTTTAAGCTTTATGTTTTAAGCGGAAGTTGCTTGGAAGTTGCTTGGGAATCGACGATACTTCCCTTCATAGATCAGAATCAGGATGCTGTCTTAAATGTGGACATTTAACTTGAGCTGTAGTCGCATGTTTTACATGGCCCTGAAAACCTGGCACTTTTGTCATATTTGGATGTGGGTTGGTAGATTATTAGCAATCGTGGGTCTGGATTTCTGTCACAACAGAGTTTTAACTAACTCCTTTATTATGATCTGTAGGCCAGACCCATCAAAAAAGTTGGATTATATATGAACTTTTTGAATAAACTTCATTAACTGGATTGCCCAAATTGAGTGGGCTTATTTGCATGTGATTGACAATTGTCAGCCCAATAACATTAATTGCACTGGATTTTTTAATAATATTGGCTGTTGAACATCTAATTGGTAGATCTCTTGTGGTCAAAGGTGATAAAACTGTAGAACCACGGTTGCAGATACTGGTAATAAATCATTGATTTGGATAATTAAAAAAAATTTGTTAGTGAAAATCCTTGTTATGTAAGTTACATAATTCGTTTTAGGTCAGAAATCACAGTTTTTGCCCGTGGTTTCGAGGTATTACATCTAACTGGGTTTCCTTTGTGAGTTCTTTTTTTCCTTTGATGATTTTCCATTTTGTAGGTGTTGATGTGAGCATGAACACTCACCTCAAGGCGGTGAAGATGACCCTGAAGAACAGGGAGCCCACTCAGCTGGAGTCGCTGAGCATCAGAGGCAACAACATCCGGTATTTCATCCTGCCGGACAGTCTGCCTCTGGACACCTTGCTGGTGGACATCGAGCCCAAGGTCAAATCCAAGAAGAGAGAAGCAGGTGAGCAAGTAGAATGACGGCGGTTCAGCTTTTAATTCTGCATTCAATAACATTTCTTGAGATGTTATTTACTTTAACGTCCTTATTGACTTAGTTTTTGATGAAGGCAGCCAACTTCAGTTAATGTTGGCTCAGCATCTTCAAAGAAACTCGAAATTTCAGTGTTGAAATATGATGAAAATACGATCAAGTTTCCATATAAACATATAAAAGGTTTAAATGTAAATCTGTTGTGGCAAAAGATGAAATTAATATTTCCTTCTGCTCTTATGCAACTTTTCCATCAAATATGGTGAATTTTAAACCTGTAAACTAAATAAGCAGCATGTTTTATCCTGTATTTAAAAAATGGCTTTGCTTTTAGTGGATGTATCTTTTATGAAACTCCTTTCAGCACCAGTAGGGCGATTAACATTCCTCCTGAACAAATTCACTTTAAATAAGTTTGCATG
Source organism: Orestias chungarensis (assembly GCA_032876305.1). Lineage (NCBI taxonomy): Eukaryota > Metazoa > Chordata > Actinopteri > Cyprinodontiformes > Cyprinodontidae > Orestias > Orestias chungarensis. Next base: position 1,177,530 of record JAVLVB010000813.1, read on the forward strand.
TTCTGCACACGTTTTTTTTGGTCCATTTCTTCAAGATATAATTTGTTTTGTGTTTATAATTGTAGTCATAATTGTTTCAATTTTATGTATTACCTTTAGCCAAGTGTTTCAGTATGACTGCTTAGTTTCTTTCATGTAGGTCATGATGGAAACACCTTTCTGCCTGTAAATTGTAGCAGTTGATTGGTAAACCTGGACAGGAACTCAACGTTTATACTAATATTTTTTATGAGTTGTGTTGTCCCCACCCACTGGTTATGGCTGAATGAAGACATTAAATTTTATTTATTGGGTGATTTGGCTACTTTTGTATTTTCGACCCATCTTTAAATGTCTTTGTTTGAAATGGCTCTGTAATTTGAAGTACTAATATAAATTATCTCTGTTTTGTCAGTGGCGGGACGTGGGCGAGGCAGAGGACGAGGACGTGGGAGAGGAAGAGGGCGAGGCAGAGGTGGACCAAGGAGATGATCCTTTGGTCCATCAGTTCCTCCTCATCGCTCCACTGGTTGTACAGGATTTGTTTTTTCTTTTAGAGGAAACAACAATTTGTTGATCTCAGTGTGCTGTTTTTCTTTTTTTTTGTACATTGAACCCATTAAGAAGATGACGCTTCTTCTTTTCTTTTTTTTTTTTCAAAACAACGTTTAATAAAGTGTTTTTGCACATAAACATGGACTAGTGAGGTTTTTTTGGGGGGGTCGAGGATTTTCACCAAAAAAAAAGGAAACTGGGTAAAACTTTAAAGTTCAGTGTTTATAGGTGATTAATCAATGAGTATTGGTTTACTCAATTATAAAGGAAGTACAAATGTTGCTCAGTAGATAAAGCCTACATTTTTTTTGTATTGTTTAACCCCAAAATTCAAAACCTTAAGGTAACATTTTGTCTTTGTAGGTATCAGAAACCATTCCTAGTAAATAAAATGTTAATGCTGCACTAACATGGCTGATGTTTAAATATTACATCTACACTAAGGAAAATGAATAAATCAGTTTAGTGGAATCCTGTAGATTCAATAAAAACAGATCAGCGTGCTTATTGCTATGAAATGTGAACAAAGATGTGGTACTACCATATCTGAACGTTTTTTTAAATACTTTAATACAGTACAAACGTTTTTTGTAAAATATGTTTTTGTGTTTAGACACTATATTTAGCAAAAAACTACTTTCTTTAATCATTCTTTGGTTTATTTTACTTTTACTGAGGATTAATTGCATTGCTACATATTTTTACACCTTTAATATCTCCAGTAACAGGAGTTAGATTTGTTGTGTTTGAAATGTTAATAAAGTTTGAAAGGGAAAAAAAATCCAACTTCCGGTTACTTCCGGAAGTCAATAGCTCAAAATTGCCAAACTAGACACTCAAATATCGAATGGTTTTCATACTTCTTTTTAACTTTCTTTTAAATAATTACTTTTAAATATTATAATCACGTTTAAATTAACACTTTTCAGGCCTATTTGTAGCGACAATTTAGCATTTAGCTAGTCTGGAAACTCCTAAATATCGCCTGGTGTTTTTGTAGGTAGGTCAAGTAGTTTTCCAACCAACACGTGGTGATGTACAGAGCAAAAGCTGCTAATACTTGTTCATCCTAAACTGCTAATAAACTCACTGGAAGTCCTCCGGCCACGAGTGTCCCACCGGAAGTGTCATTGTTAGCTCTCGTCCTGATCCAAGCTAATTCCTGCTTGGAATCCAAGCAGATGTTGTGGAAACGACGCACATCCTACATCTTTTTACTAATTTATGTGTATATTTTAGAAATGTCAGGCGCTAGCGGCGGTAATTTTATGTATTTTGCGTTTGGAAGCAATTTGTTAAAGGAAAGACTGCAGCTGAAGAATCCCTCGGCTGTGTTGTTTTCCACTGGTCGACTAAAGGTTTGTACACACATTAATTATTTTTTTTAAATGTTATCCTTTTTGCTCTTCACTTATGAGTAATAACCCAGGGCTTCTTATAAAATAATAGTAATAATAAACCATTATACATGTCATTGAGGCTACTGTCAGGGTTTGTGTTCAAACTCTATATTTACAAAAGTTATATTGACAGCTTACATTTTTCTGTTCAAATACAAACTTAACAAGGTTCTTTTAGGAGCTCTATCTGTTATCCAGACTGTCCATTTTTTTTTTATTGTGACTGGGATTTTGTGTTTTTCTTTCCAAATTAAGGGGCTTTCACCTCCTTGTTGGCTAATTGTGTTTTTTTTAATGTAATTTAATGAGATGTTCTTTATGTAGATAGCCACCAATTTGGCTGCTTAAATGGATATGGAGAGATCAGACATATTTGAGGAATCCTACTTGAATCTTAGATAATACATAATGATATTGTACCAGAGATGATAAAATGTTGCAACTAATAGCCAAATAACAAAACCTGCAATTATATCCTTATACTATGTTAGCAAAATGAAGTTAAGTAGTTACAGGCCTCAGGGTCCAGTGTCCTGCGACCTTTAACCTGACAAAATAATCAGGTTATCAGCAGGACGGTGGGGTTTATTCATCCATCAGATTCGGGTGTGTTGAACCGCCGGAAACCGACGGCTAGATTTGAAGAACCCTGTTCTAGTGAGTCAAAAAACTTAAGAAATGTAGAAATCCATCTTCCATAATTATTCTTTTGAATCTTTAGTCAAGCCATTTATTGTAAAACAAAAGTCCTTTGAGAAAACAGGAATTAGTTTCACTAATAACCTAATGCTTTTATAAACGTGAATAATTTTTGTTAACTATTTTAATTTTGATAGTATTATGCAATCTTTTCTAGGTTTTCGGATTGAGATTACAATGCCAGAAGGCATAGTGGGAGTAAGAGTACTGCTTTTAGAAAAAACGACTAAAAAATGTTCTTGTAGCATTAGCTAAAGGTCTTCCCAGGAATGTTTGCAGAGGCTTCCTATCACGCAAACCATGCTAGCAGGAGCCATTATTTGAAGATAAGCGAGAGATATGTTCCTCAAATGTCTTGTGTTTCTTTAAAGCTGTTGTTAATCTTTGGAGTAGGCCATTTAATTTGTGCCAAAAAAAGGACAATTTGGAGATCTTTGAACAAAATCTTTAGAGAAGTTTTTGCTGTGAGAAATTGCAATTTTCTGCATAAAAGTTAGTGAACTGTTGTGGATATATATCAAGAAAGTCAACTACTAAATTGGTCTTCAACAATTATACAAGAGGTTGCGTGTGCCTCTCGTAAAAGATTGTGAACCGCAGTATTAGATGCTAAAATAATCCCCAACAGCACCAGAATATCCCCTCAATACTGCTCAGTCTTTTTTCTTCTTCTATTGGCTCATTTCTTCAGCATCCCTGTGTATTTCCACAGGACTACAAGCTGAACTTTGGCCTATGGGAGGAACAGGTGGAAACCGCCTGGCACGGCGGCGTGGCCACCATACAGTCCAGCCCGGGTGAAGAGGTCTGGGGGGTGGTCTGGACTTTGAGCAGCGAAAACCTCTCAACCCTAGACAGGTGAGACACACATCTGGTTAAAGATTCATCTGTAAACTGGTGCAGTTTAAACAGCAACCAACATTTGAGTTTTCTACTTACGCCCCTCTGTAGCCAGGAGGGCGTGAGCCATGGCGTGTATTCGCCGCTGGAGGTCTCCGTTGAGACCGAGCTGGGCGTGAAGCAGTGCAGGACGTATCAGATGAACAATTTCCACGGCTGCCCTCCGTCTCCGCAGTACAAACAGGTGTCCTTAGAACGCACATTAACCTGAAAAAACTCTCATTTCTTTGTTTCAATAAAATAGAGTTGATGTTCCTTTTAAAGTTTCCGCCTGATCAGCTTCTTTTGTCCCTCATTAAGCCATCTCGCATAATTGTAGCTCAAATTTAACCACTTTAATAATAGTTTAATAATTTGGGAGGGGTTTCTGGAAGGTAACCAACTGTTAAAACATGGAAAAAATAATCTTAAATTTAGTTGAATTTATAGCCAAACTTAACAATATCCCTTCCAAAACAACTTTTCATGTGTTTGATTTTCCCAGTGGAAAATCCAACCAACAGTTTCAACTGTCAAAGCATGTGGGTGGTAGGGGCATGCTGAGGGATTGTTTTGCTGCCGGTGGCATTGATGCGTTGAAGTAAAAGCAGTAATATTGTTTTAGTAAGAATAAAAAAACACCATTAATCAACAACTAGATGGTTGAAACTTTGAAGGAGCCTGAATACTAAAATCTAAAGCTGAGGATTTGCTGACTTCTGAGTAAAAGCATGAAGTTTAACTATAGTGGAAGAAAAATAATACAGATAAAAACTTTCTGGGAGCAAAGGGAAATGATAAACTTTAAAAAAATTGTCAAAATGTACCTCAAAAGCTTATATAGTCCTTGTTTGTGTATAAATACCTGGTTTTAGTCTTAAAAATATATAGTTTTTCTCATTTTCCTGGTCTGGAAATAAGTACAGTCGGAAGGACATTTCATATGGAGTTTATGATTTCTATATTATATTACTCATTTTGTATTAAAAATTTAATTTTCCATACATACTAGGGATTTTATTTAAATCACTTTATTTTTGATATCTCTTACACCACGTTTCACCATTTAACTCAAAGTTACTTGAGTTTCAGAGAAACAATCTACAAATTAAAGCATATTCATGGGAAAAATAGCTCACTACTTTTTTGAACATTATGATCAAATTACATTATAGTTTTAAAGTTTATGTACCATTAAAGGTGATATTAGGTGGTGTCGGTGCTAAACTAAACTTTAAAACCTGTATTTCCATTAAAGGTTTTCTCAAACAGGTTAGGTTCATTAAAGGTCAAATGCTTTTTAGACAAAGTCTAACCATTAGCTTTTCAAATACTCCAATAAGTCCACATGGCAAAATCTCTGCTCCTTCTCAGATAAATTGTGTAAAAAGATAGATTTTTTATGACCATTTTCCTCATTTAGAGTTTTTACTTCTTGGTTTGTTCTAAATAAATAAAACAAAATATTAAATTAGGCCATTTGCTATCCTAAGGTATTCAAACTAAACTATTAAAAGCACTGCTGCACCAACCTCTGCACAATGCTGTGCACTGCTGTTCAGCTTGCTGGGAGAATTGTAAAAGAATAAATAATTATGCTTTTTTTTTCCCCTTCAAACTCGTCTTTTTGAAGGAAACAATGTGAGACTCTCATTCTGGCGGTTGTTAATAATCTGCATTCAGATTAACAAAAACTAGAAATATGATAACAAAAAATGGGGTTTCTTGCAGAATCCTTTGTAATTTTCTATTGTTTTAATTTACAGATCATACTTGTTTTTAGTTTTTTTACAATCTTTGCTGTTTTTTTGATTTGCCTAATTATGTTGCTGTTTTTCCCCCCACATGAACAGGTGGTGTGTTTGGGCGCAGAACAGAACGGGCTTCCAAAGGAGTACCTGAAGAGGCTGGAGGCTGTTCAGACAAACAACTACACCGGCCCGTCCATCCTGGACGAAATTAGAGCCGCAACCTGAAATTAGTAACTGAACAATAAACATATACGCATAATATGATTTAATTTCTGGTGTATTCATAGTTTTGTAATATCCACATGATGCATTATCACTAATTTTACCTCCTGCTGTAATTTAATCTCAAATTTGTCGGCAGAACAAAATTAGATATGAACCTTTTATTTCACTGCCAATAACACGACTGAAGTTTTCAGATGAATAAAAACGAATCATACATTTAAAAAGAAACCACTTTATTTGTTTTTTTGTTTACACCACAGTGGCTTTGGAGAGACTGTTTTACTATCCAACCCGACAGTTTTTGTACGCTAGCAGTTATAGAAAATAGTAATACAAAAAGAAGCAGCCAAGAAGACGAAACCAACGCACAGGATTATTCAGCAATGTGTGTCAAGTTTGAGTTTAATCTTTGCTCAGGTCTACGCAAACATGTGGACTTTACAATGGCACAAATTAGATTGCTCTGACAGAAAAACAAAGATTCATACACGAGGCTAGAAAAAATTAAAAGTTTACTCTGGAAAATTTAGAAGGGGAGGGTCCATTCTGGAGAATTTTGGTCTGAAAAAATAATGTGAAAAATAAAAAACAAGCCGCAGTGAACACATTAGAAGTTGGGTTAAGTCTAACAAAATAACAGAATATTTACTAAAGCGATGTGTAAAAGGCAGCTTCAGGAGGGCAACTGAGAACTTAGGATAAATGTTTAATGACCGTTTGTATCCCCAGAAAACACCGTCCGCATGTTCGGCCTCGTCTTCATGTTAGAAAAGCATCATTAACCTGTAACTGCGTCTGTGTGGAAATCAGACTAAAGGGCACTGATGACATATAGAGGTTCAACAAAGCACTACTAAAGGATTCATCAACAAACCGTCTGTGGTCACAGGATAAGTTGTATATTATGAAATGAATTGCTGTCTATGACTCGAACATAAAGGTCGTTGGGGATTAGCCATTGTTGTTATTGTTATTGATTTAAACCACTGCTTGATTTGCTTATTTCTGGTCCGTATCTCAAACATTCGAGCTCATTCCATCGGCTCCTCCGGCTCGGCTTCGCCTACATCCATTGGTTCTAGTTCCTCCCTCACAGTCGGCGTCGGCGCTTCCGATTCCTCGCCTCCGTCCGACTCCGCGGGGTCAGGCGGCACCTCCGGCTCCGGGATCCGGAGGTTGTGCTTCACTTTGCTCAGCTCAGCCATGTTAAAGCCGAGCAGGATGGCAGCAGAGTTCCTCTTCAGGCTTTTCATGCACTTGCTGCGCTTCTTGCTTAACTGCCCGGTCAGCTCCCCTTTGGTCACGGACAGCCTCCTGCAAAGCTCCTCGGCCTCCGGTTTGGTCACGTAAGGGTTCGCGTTGAAGTACTTGGCGATGAACTCCCGGCGCTCGTCGTTGGAGCGTCGCTCCGAGGCGGTCGGCTCCAGCAGAAGCTTCACCGACGGGTCGCTCTGGATTTCTGGCTCCGGTGGGGCAGCCTGCTTCTCCTGCATCTCTTTCTCGCGCTCCCGCCTCTCCTGCTCCCTCTTCCTGCGCAGCGCCGTCCTTTCCTCTCGCTCTTGTCTGTTGGCCTCCATCGCCTCCTTCAAAGCCGCCTCGAGCTTCCTCTTCAACTGCCGCTCGGCATCGGTTTCTGGCGGCTCCGTCGTCGCCGGAGCGCGGGGCACACGAGCCGGAGCTAAAGCGCGCATCATCGTCATTCCCTGTGGTACCTGGAGGAAGTAGAGTCCGGACGGCTGGGCGACCTGCTGGGCTGGCTTAAGCTGCTGATGCTTCAGCACAGCAGAGGGGGCCGTGGGTTTTGGGGGTGGTGGTGGAGGCGGCGGCGGTTTCGGACAGCAGCGGCACCGCTGGATGTGCAGCATCACCGCCTGCTGGGTGACCTTTCCCGTGTACACGCCGTTGCAGTATATGCACTTGAAGGCCTCCGTCTTCAAAATGGCATGGATGGTAGGTGCCACAAAATGCTTCTGCTTCAAGTGCAGGACGTGTTCGGACTGATGCTGGAACCTCTCGTTGCAGAAGGGACAGTGGGCGCTGTGGATCTTCACGGGTGCGGCGCAAACGTCCTGCTGGCTACTTGCCTGCAACTTGAAGTAAATCAGGTCGAGAGAACTCGTGACTAGGGCGAGGTTGACCTCGGCCTCCCCCAGTATTTCTTTTGGCGCGGTTGTGTTCACGTCGAAGTGCGGGAAGAGGATGCCGCCGTTGCTTTTGGAGTAGATGCGGTACTTTTGCCAAAGGAAGTCACAATACACCTTGCCGGCAGGGTTGTGCTGCTTGACGTGCTCCACGAGGTGCTTGACCGAGAAGAACAGAGCCGAGCAGTACAAACAATTGAGCCCGTGCAGCAAGTGCTGGAAGACGACCTTTTCCGTAAGCAGTATTTTGCATGTCAGACACTTGACCGTCTTGTCTGGCATTTTTTTCAGGAAGGCGGCCCGGGCGGCGACGTTCTCCGACTTGGAAGCGGCGGATTTCGTGTGGTGGGCGGCCTCCGTGTGCAAGTCGAAGACGTTGGAAGGGAAAAGTTCGTTGCAGAGGGGACAGGTGATCCACCTCTTGGTCTGTGCCGCCGAGTTGCTCTGCTGCTCCACGGGCTTGAGAGGAGTGGACGATCTCTGGGAGACGAGAGGAGCAAACGTGTACGTGGGCATGCCGTTCACACTGTTGCCAGTCGGGATCAGGTGACTCAGCAGGGACTGCGACGTCAGCATGGTTCCTTGTAGCGGAGTTTGGTTTACTGACGTGGTCTGCGCAGATACTGCGGGCTTGGGCGCCGCTCCGGGGGCCACACTGGTTTGAGTAGCCGGTGGAAGAACCATTTGCTGACCCTGCTGTGGTTGAGCTGTAGAATGGGGGACAGTCACAGGCGTCTGTTTTAGCGTCACATTGGACACAGTGGGAACCTGGACCATGGACGGTCCCTGGGGCAGAGGGCTACGCAGGGCTATCGTAGCACCAGGCTGCAGCAAACCTTTGGCTTCGGCGCTGGCGAGCCGCACCAGCGCCGACGCCTGTGGTGGCAGAAAAGCCTGGTTGGTTCCAGGAGCACAGATCAGAGTCGTGCTGCTCGGGCTTCCCTGCAGCTGCTGCATGGTCACAACGGTCCTGGCGGGTTGGCCGTTACTCGGCAAAACCAGAGAGTTACTGGAAAAAATCTGAGGCGCGTGCGGCTTGGGAGCAATATTGGGGAACGTGACCAGCAGTCCGTTTCCATTTGAACTTGGTTTAACGCTGTAGTTCTTGTTTTCCGTGATCATACTCTGAACCTGAATGCCGACTGAATGGTGCGTCGGCTCGACCAGCATGTGGTGCAACATTTGGTCTAGGGTCCCAGTGTTCACCTTGCACACCTTGCAGCAGTAGATCTTCACAGCCGTGGTCGCCTGTTGGTGCAATCTGTAACCAATGTACTGCTCTGCCAAATGTTCCAGGTGCTTTAGGATGATGTGCTTCTTTATCCCGAAGATTGAGGAGGTCGGATATCCACACCTCCGACACTGGTACCTCTCGGCCGAGCGGTGGGTGAAAGCGCTCTCCTTCTGTGACTGTAAGTTCGGGACGGGCAGCTTGGCGTGGAAGAAGAGCATGTGCTTCTTGACCATCTTGGGGTGAGCGATAAAGAGGCACTGGGAGCAGGGCACCAGCGTGCAGTACGACTGGACGTAGGCATGGCAGCGAGAGACGTGGTTTCTGAAGTTGTAGATGTTCGGTGTCGAATACTTGCAGAGGGTGCAGCACAGAGGTCGAGACCGATAAGGCCACTGGATAGAGGGAGGAAACAAATGAAGATCAGCTAGGTATTTAAGCGTTTTGGAGTTCCGGTTGCCTTATATTTACTTTTTTAATAAATCATATTTGTATGCATGTGTGCATACAATGTGAGAGCTCAAACGGTCATTGTTTAGGGAGGGGGCTGTTTGCTATTAGCATGTTTGAAAGTTGAATGGAAGGAAGAAGTTTGGTAAAGTTAACCTAAATAGAATTATTACTATAAAAGTTTTAGATCTTATTGTAATTTTATTAACGTGAGTGTAGGGATTAGAGACGTTTCAAATGTTTTAAATAAAGATTTGTTTTAATGCTGGTCTTCATGCTACATTTAATTTTTTACTCAATGTAATGATGCTGTGAGGATTTCATTCAGACCTATGTGAAAACTGATCAGCAGTGCAATACACATTTTGTCTTTTTAATAAAGAATTTACTTTTCTTAGTAATTTACATGTACTTTTCGGAGAACAATGGATGCTGAGAACATTTAGGAGGAAGAACATGTAATTAAAAAAAAGTAAAAAAAGTAAAAAAAAAAATGAAGTTGGAATATGAAAAGGTTTACTAATGCAAATAGAAAACATTAGGTTTAAGAACAACAACAATCATTCTGGAGCTGAATATAATAACAGAATTAAATAAATAAATAAAAGAAAATCACCTTTTTTTGCTGTCGGAGGCTGACACCCTCAGTGATATCAATCCATCCTGTTTGCTTAAAGGCTTCATCCTCATCTTCATTTTTCTCCTCTGGGTTTTCATTCAGTTCCTGCACAAAACAAAAAAAATCATAAAGCCAAATCTATATAGAAATTGTTGTTTACCTAATTATATAATCTATGTTCTGACTACCTGCAGTAAATTGTTATTCGAGATATTGTTGCTTGGAAAAAAAATAACCTTGTTTCGCCGTTGAACAACCTCGACCAAGACTACTGCACAACATGCATACATTACTACATTTATGTGACATTTAAGGTATTAGTGGTCAGGATTTAAGAGTAAAATGTGCAGGAAGGTTGGATATTTGGATGGATGAATAAACTAATCTTTATACAGTGAGATGACACGATGGATAGGAGTGACCACTGGAGCAATTTTTATTTTTCCCTGCAGATTTATATTTATCACAGCGTCAAATGAACCCTGAATATCCTAATATTATTCTTACTTTTAACTATGGCTTAAAAAGGGAAAGCGCTGCAATAAATATCAGGAATGTTGAGCCTGAAAATATATATATTTTTTAAGAATAAAACTATGAACCACAGTTGGCTCATTAAGCAGGATTGCAGGAGCTCTCTCATTAATAAAAAACCTAATTTTGATAAAATAGCTACTAAGTTTGAAGAAGAGCAGAAGAGTTTACGGAGTTTACTTTTCTATTGAAACGTACCTTGAGCCAGTTTTGACAGTCTTGTAGGCCGATCTCACTTAGGATGTTTTTCACTGCTTTACGAGCCTTTCGAATTTTTTCTACACTTCCTACTGGAAGCTGATACATGATTCACCAAACCTTGAAAGAGAAACAAAACAGAAAACCACGGTGATCAGTAATTTAAAAACAAGGGTTCAAAAACAAATAAATAAAACTTAAATAGTCATGGGTTGATTGACTGACTCAGGTTTGGCAGCATCGCTCCACTCTGGTGCTACGCTAGATCTGCTACTTTATGTCTCATCAAACTATTTAAAAATATATATTCTATCATTTATCATGTATTCTTTTGTTGCTTTAAGTAATATGGAGAACACGTGCATCTAATCTAAAGATAGAATTACCTCCTATACGGTAGATTCATTTGAAACAGTGACATAATACAGATGCTTTATGTCAGAAATTCCTCCATTATTCTGCTGTAGTTTTGTTTTTTGGTTGTTTTATATCAAAAAGTACAAACTGAGACTTCCCATTACAAGTTGACAGCAACATTTATTTGCAAGAACTTTCGGTGGAGTATTATTAGTTATCTATAATTTTCGTTTCATGACGTATTCTTGACAAAATAAAGTCCTGCTTGTTGAGCTTCTTTAAATCATCGGCTTAGATGCTGCTACCCCGACAGTAGATAGCAGGAGAGATTGCCCTCTCTGCAGCAGATTTGTAGATCTGCAGCATCTTGTTAAATGACGTCCGAAGCTTCTTCAGGAAAGAAAGTTTAGAAAGTTTGTGTTTGGTCTCGACGGCTTCTGTCGTCAGTCTGGTTGTCCCTGTAAACACAAAGACATTTCCTCGAACACGTTCACTTTTTTCCCGATAGTAACATTAAGTGTTTCACCTATCCCTGTTTCCCCTAACATCTACAATCATGTCCTCTGTTTTGTTTAGATTCAAGATGACTGTTTCCACACCAGTCCAGTGCTCCACCATCAGTCTTTATTTTTTATTATTGGCTGCCTTTGAGAAAATAATTTATACACAGAGCTAAAAAAAAAACATTACAATTTAATTCAATTAGAGGAGGTCTTGCTTTGGAGTAGGGTTGTGTGGTCATTGTATCATTATCGCTATCCTGATCAACTTCTTATCAATTATTAATAATTGTGATTTATTGTTACTATTGAGATCAGTGATGTTTGAAAATGTATTTTCTTTCTACTGTTAAATGGAGTTATGGGTGAAAGAAAAACACACGTTTTTTAAGTAAATGGTGTCCTAAGCAAGCCTATTTAAATTGATATGTTTTTTCAAGAGCATATCTTGTGTTTAAATTACTGGAAAGGGGAAGAAAGAAAAGAGTTGAAGTCAGCAGATATCGCTACAAATGCATTGGCGGGTTTCATCTGCACTTTAAAAAAATATGCTGGTGACAAAACATGCAAGGTTGGGAGCATGTTTTGATGGTGACATGTAGCCGATAGCCAAAATTAAACACGATATCGCCTTGTAAGGGCTTAAAAGTTAATCAGACACGTCAATTTCCTAAAATCATTAATCAAAAAATCATCCTCCATGTGTTTTTTTTCCTGATGTTAATTAGTTTTTTCAGCTAATATAGAAAAACACAAAACGCATTGTTTCTACGGTTACTCATAAAAAATATCCAGAACTAAACTACCTAGCATGTTAATCCACAGAAAATAATAATACTAACAAAACTGTAATAAAATCACTAACTACAGCAACACATTACCCAAAATCAAATACAAGTAATGTTTTTTTTTATCATTGAATATGCAAGAATGTCTTGCATCAATAAGGACATGCATGCCTGGCAGATAATATGGTATAACATCCTGTTCTCTTGTTCAGAGTATACCAAGGCCAAGTTATTTTGAGCCTCTATTCTGAGCTTCTGCTGACTTTAAAAGCGCAAAATCTTCATGATATTTCATTAGTCGTATTTTGGGTGAAATGCGGGCGTCCCTGGCTGCGTGCATTACGTAAAGCTGAGTTGTAAGAAGTGAAATTAAACCTCTGTTAGATCCTCTTATCCATTGCGGTTGTTAATATTATTAGTCGTACTTTTGCCGCACTACGTCTGTAAAAACCTTCAAATTTCTCTTAACCCTTTGGCCGATCAGTCACATTTCGACCTAAAATGCAGGTTCTGGATGTGAAAAACCAGTAATGGAAACAATCCCAAGGCAGGCTGAGTATAGAAGAGCCAGTGGAAAAGGAGCATATGTGCCAACCAGCTTTCCCCTTATTGACCCAATTTACTATAATAACTTTACTTTTCAAAAAAGATAATATTCAGATTTACTGAGATTCACCAGTGCAACACATAACATCAGTTTTCATAACCTGCATATTTGAGACTTACTTCATTTTGACCCATTTAATTGAAAATCTTATCCAGACATGAACATTATAACATGTCATTAGTAACTTTTCTGAATATTTTAGCGAATGTAGAGATATAAAAATAAGAACGTGAAAAAGCAATAAAAATATGTCGTTTTTATGGTTGGTTCCATAAAAATATCTAACCCTTGCATATGTTATACCAGTATTATGCCACCATTTAACAAGTGTTGAAATAACTATTCTGATCAAGAATATAAAACCCTTCACAAGTAAACTGAGTGACAAAACTAAACACTGGACTCCTCTAAAAAATTGCATTCTACCTAAAACAATTTCTACTTTATATGTTTTATAAATATGACTGCACCGCTGCTGTTTAGAGCTACATATATATTCTGTCCAATAATCCTCACTGCTGTAAACAATGTCTTGTCCTTTTTAAAAATTATAGTTTGGTCTTTATTCTTAGCCGCTTGTGTATTGTATACTTGTATATAATTTCTGCTTTTATTTATTTATTTTATTACAGGGGAAGAAAAAAAGCACATTTTGCACAAATCATTAAAACATTGTGCCAACATTTTATCAATGTGTTTTAGGGTGGGGGGAAAGGCTTTGTCTGGTACATCGACCACTGAGTATGGAATCGTTCTCATTTCGAGGGATGGTTTGAATTGTTGCATGGAGAAGCAGGGCGTTATTCTTAAAGAATTGTGCGCGTACCGAGATTACTTCTGACTTCCCGGCAGTCACTGTTGTGAAAGCTGCCTTGTAAAAATCGTTTGGATTTAATGTTTTTTTTTAAATAATTTTTGTAGTCTAATAAATACATACATTTTCATTTATGAAGCCTTAACATGTTAAAATTGGTTAAAAGAGATATCACTGTCAACGAATGCTTAATATTCACAATAAATTGGGGAAGTCTTCGATATTGCAAGATACCGATATTGACCCGATATGATATTGTTATGAATCATTTGTTGTTTTTTCGCTTTTGTAGTCCGAAGTGTTGGAAAAAGTTTAATTTAGGGATTTTACTTAAACAGAGAACAGTAGTTTAAAACTGAAAGGATGAGTAAAAAATGACCTCTTTTTTATTAAAGAGTGGTTACATTAATTTTAAAGTTAGAACGCGCTGTTGTAGTGAATATTGGCTCTGCATGCTGGATACAAATTGCTAAATAAAACAAAAATCCTCTTTGATTTTAGACGCAGGCCTTAAAAAATCCGATATTTGTTTGTTGTCTGATATGGGAACAATATCAAGAATCAACATTGGGACGCCCTTACAATACAAACAATAAAATGTTGTGTTTTGCCATAAATGTAAATATTATGGCAAATATTATAAATATTATGCTGTTCGTCCAGTATAGTCTTATATATATTATGTTATAAAATAAATCAGGATAATAGTAACAAATTGTATCTGTTTGCTAAAAAAAGTAAATTTAAAAAGAAATGTTATATATAAAATGGGGAGTACATTATAAATATTGTTAAGCTGTTGTTGTGATTATTGGCTCTGCATGCCGGATATAAATTGTTGAATTGAATTAAAAATGATGAAACAGAGAGATTACATTAGAGATTTTAGATGCAGGCCAATTTTTTGTTTTTGGTGATATCGGACCAATATCATAAATCAATATAGGGACACCCTTACAATCCAAACCATAATTTGTCCAGTATAGCATTATATATATTGTTATAAAATAAATCATTAGATGATAGTAATATAAAATTGCTAAAAAACTGTATATCAAAGGAAAAGTTACACATAAAAATCATGGGTACACTAGCAAACATTCTTGTAAGCTTTTAAAGTGATTATTGGCTCTGCATATAAGCTCCTAAATGAAACTTAAAATTCTGTAAAGCAAGATTTTAGATGCAGGACAAAATATAATCTGATATTTGTTTTCTGGTTGATATCGGAGCGATTTCAGAAATCAATATTGGGACAACCTTGCATTAGAAACAGTAAAATGTTTGGGGTTTTGCCATAAATGTATTAATATGACACTTTTCATAATATCATGAGTTCAGTATTAACATTTTAGTTAAACTGTTGCACAAAGATTAATGTAAGATTTCTAATGACACATTTTTTGTTGTTGTTATTTGTTAATTTGTGGCTCCATTAAAAAAAAGCCCCTTCCCTCTGCAGACAACCAGGAAGCCCAGCAGCCGCACTGGGAGTCAGGAACCAGGCAGCGTGCAGGCTGATAGCTGAGGTCACACAGCGCATCCTCCCGCCCGCTCCAGGAACATCCGCAACCTCTGCTCGCACAATATTTACCTCGCTGGTGTTGTACGGCGCTGAGTAACGTTAGTCGTCGCTGTGCGTCCTCAGGCGGAGCCACGGAGCTCCACTTCCCCCCTGGCCCGTCGCTGCGCGTAGGCTGAACCGTGTCTCTCTCCCCCGGCCGCCGCCGCTCACCTTAGGCGCGTCGCTTCCCGTCGCATGCCGAAGTTTTGGATGCGCGAGACCGGCGGGCTACGACGCAGAATAAGTTATTATTATAATTATTTGGTCTTGCTTTTGTCCCTTTTCTTCCCCCCTCTCTCTATGTTGGAGGAGAAAAAAAAACATGGCGCTCAAGTTCAGGATCTGACGTAACAGCTTCATTTGCATACATGGCCAGCTGACCAATAGGAGGTCTCCTCATCTAGCTCAACTTTACAAGTTATTACTCCGCCGCCTCCTGCAGCCAGCGTCGCCCCTGTTTGTGGACATGATGTGTTTCACAGTCTAGGTTCAGATTTTCTATGTCAAATCTGGCCAGCTAGGTTGGCTTTTTCATTCTTTGAGGAATAGCTAGCTAGGGGGCGTGGCCACTTTCACCCTCACCCGGAGTCACGTGGTACAGCACCAACCCTTCCAACCAATGGGCTTTCGAGAAAATGAGCTAAATGGGTGGGCCCTTTCCTCATGACGTCACATCATGCAACTTTTTGTGGCCAATCACATCCATTTGTGGTTCTACCAGGAGACTGATAGGGTTAGATGGGTTTTGCCTAGCATTGGCAGCATATATAAAAAAAACATGGAAAAAAAAAAAAAATTTTCATGAAACATATACACCTAGCTTCGGGATAGTGATGTTTTATGTTAATCGCGATTTAGTTTTCGTGCATTGAGATGATAGACACGTGGTCAAGGCCTTTCACTTGACCTCCATATTCAAAGGTCGTACTGGTTTTTCTAAGAATCAAGAATCAAGAATCAGTTTATTTATATAGCGCCAATTTACAACAGGTGTCGTCTAAAGGCACTTTACAAAAAATCAATTAAAATCAAGGATACATTCTAACAAATCAATTTGAAAAAGTTTCCAATCTAAGGAACCCCAGCAGATTGCATCGAGTCATTAACTTGCAGCATTCACTCCTCTGGAATCAGCATGCAGAAACAATGGCTTGTGTTGTCGTTGACTTTACAGCAATCCCTCATACTGAGCATGCATGTAGCGACAGTGGAGAGGAAAAACTCCCCTTTAACAGGAAGAAACCTCCAGCAGAACCAGGCTCAGTACAAGCAGCCATCTGCCACGACCGACTGGGGGTT
>JAVLVB010000813.1:1194219-1230066 GCA_032876305.1 Orestias chungarensis
GAAATTAACACCATGCTGTCTGATGATTTTACCAATAGGGAGCATGTATATAGTAAATAGAATTGGGCCAAGTACAGAACCCTGTGGTACTCCACAAGTAACCTTACAATGCGGAGAGGATTTGTCATTTAAATGAACAAACTGGGATCTATCAGACAAATACGATTTAAACCAGCCTAGTGCTGTTCCCTTGATCCTCCATGGAAAAAAAAAAAAAAATTTCATGAAACATATACACCTAGCTTCGGGATAGTGATGTTTTATGTTAATCGCGATTTAGTTTTCGTGCATTGAGATGATAGACACGTGGTCAAGGCCTTTCACTTGACCTCCATATTCAAAGGTCGTACTGGTTTTTCTAAGACATCGCTAAGTCGCTGATGTTAAAACAGCACGATCTCAGATTAAAGTGACAACATTCATAGTGCTAGCACTCTCTAACTCTCCTTTTCGTCACTTTGTGCAGTGATCACAAGTGATAAACCTCAGGGAAAGTCATTTGTTGAAGGCAAGTCTTCTGATACCAATTTAATTTAAACCTTTTGTTGTCTAGTGGGTCAAATGTGAGCTGATCCCTCACAGCACACAAGCGCCCAATCAAAACAACAAAAACAATTTCAGGCATAATTAAAAACAAATTCAGTATATGGATATAAAGGGACCCTGAATCCAAGGAACCCTTAGTTGGTTCCTTGCTAAAACCATGAATAGACTTTTCAATGTCCAACAGGTCCTGGATTAGATATTTTCAGTACCTCTGGGGGGAACAAGAGGATGCAGATGTATCTGAAGAGGATTATAGAGGGGGGGGTACAACTCAGAGGATGATGCATCTTCAGATGATGATGAAGAGAAAATCCATCAAGCTGATAGAGAGACATTTGTGTCAAAAATCAGCTAAATTGCCTAGTTCTCAACATATTCAGACAGCCACCAGGGAAGAACAGCAGCATCAAACGTAATAAGGACCAAGGATGTCCAGGGCCAACAAGGTATTCAGCTGCCCATGTCCAGGTTGTTCTCCTGTTCATAACACTGACTTTAAAAAAAATTCACCTACAGAATAGAAATTTGGAGGGTTTCCTAAAATAAGCCTGGAAAAATATGGATGAGACTGATCTGCGTTGGTAACATAGGGTTTTTGATATTAGCAGGTGTATATAGGTCCCTGGGATGCAAAGAGTGGCAGGGCAACTTTTCGTCCCATAAGGCCACAGAAAAATGTCCACACTTTCTCAAAAATGCTAAGATTTGACAATCGTGAGTCAAGACCAGTATGGCCTGTGACATACAAAACAGCAGCCATCAGAGAGGTCTGCGGGTTGTACGTCCGCCATACCTCTACAACCAGTTCCAGATTGATGACTGTTGATGACTTACTATGTAACTAATTAAGAAGTAATTACCACCAATTTATATGATAGCAATTATAGATCTCTGCTGTGTAACAAAAACAGTTTTGAAAGTGATTCGTCTTGTATTGTGTAACAAAAATAATGATAACATTAAAATGAAATAAATTGAGTTGAATGGATAAGTAACAGGTTGTTTAATCATACAAAATAGATTTTGGATTTGAAATTTAATTAAGCTGCTTTATTTTGGGGCTTTTGTGGGGCGGGTCATTTTCAATCCATAGGACATGGGGAGGTAACAGAATGCTAGGACCGCAAAAGGGTTAAGCATCTTCAAAACAAAACGACCAACGCAGTCTTACTTTCATCTGAAGTTCATCTTTATAAGTTCAGTTAAATAAAAACTGATGTTGCTAAAGGCTTTGTATGTCATGAAAGTTAGAAGAGGTGCATAAACATACACAAAAAACTTATACTCCTTCAACATCTATTAAGTTACATTCAATTCAGTTTATTTAAATAGCTCCAATTGACAACAAATGTCATCTCAAGGCTTTTGGTTGTTACATATTAACTTCAGATTATTTTTAAATGATTGTAATTTTAAAAGTTTCAAATCTAAAGAGACCCAGCAGTTTGCAACGAATTCTTGACTTGCAGCATTCGCTCCTCCTAAATTAGCTTGGTGAAACAATAGCTTGTGTTGTCGTTGACTTTACAGCAATCCCTAATAACTGAGCATGCATGCAGCGACAGTGGAGTGGAAAACCTCACCTTTAATGGAAAGAAACATCCCAACGGAGCCTGGCTCGGTACGAGCAGCCGTCTGCCGCAACCGACTAGGGGGTTTGAAGAGACAGAAGAACAAAATTGGATGCAGAGAAACTGATGTAATTACACTTTCTGTGTTAAATAAAAGTAAAAAAATAATACCAGGAAAAGGAAGTCAAAGCTAATAAGACTCCAGACCAGGTGCAGCTTCTAGGAATAGAAAAACACTAACTAATGCTAATTGGATAGTAGGAGAAGAAAGTCTCACAGTGAAGAAAAGTGGTCAGATTAACCTCCAGTAGCAAAAGTATAGAGACATCTCAGGTTAACATGAACCTTTAGGATGAGAAAAGTGCAGCCAAGGATCACTTTCTTTCAAAGCTGACCGAACATTGATAATATCTTTAAACATATGATAGTAGTAAACCATTAAATGTCGCTGACGGATTCGATACCTGCTGTATCATGTTACACAATACACTGGCCCAAATCAGAAGGTATAACCACTCCCTGGTTATCACTGAGATATCAGAAATAACAGGCAGGTTCTTAGAGATGTAAGGGAAAGGTAATTACTTTCCCAGCGATTTAATTCGATTTTTAAATGTTTGTTATGTCTGCTGTGCCGTGCGGGGTTTGTTTTATATCCTAACAGTTGAAAAGAGATCGAAAAGAATGCATGTCCAGCTATACTTCACTTGGTATTCAGGAGGAGTTAATTTCTTATGTAAAAAAGCAGGCTGGTCCAAATTAAATCCTGCTGGTTTGGTTTAAGAGTTTTAAATGTTTTTGATAAGTTATCAAAATCACAGTTAGTAGTTGACGTTCGCAATAAATGCTGTTAATTCTTTGTAACTCCATACTCTCATTGTCTACATCGGTCTTATCTTGGTAATTAGCACTGGGGCTGTTGGGGTTGTGTTGGGTTTAAAGCTTCAGTACAGTTTCCCATGGCGTCTTGACCCCAAGAGATTCAATGATCCCTAAAAATGTCAAACTATGATTACAAGGGACCAAATCCAGACTAGGGAGCCTTAGCTGGGCCTAGCCTACGGAAGCAGCCCCAACCCACTCAGGTTCAAAACACAGAAACATCATAAATTTGCCTTGTTTTAACCTTTAAATGTGTTTTATAACTGAACCACTGGACATCCTACCCTCTAAGAGCTCTTCATTCACCTTCACCAAAGTGCATGTTATTAATTTAACAGTCTCTAACATTAGTCTATGGAAGCTTTGTGGTATTTTTCTATTTTCAGAGTACAGATGTTTAATTCTCATTTCAAATTAGCCCACAATAACTTAGTGGAACCAAGATATCCAGGACGTCTTCCACATTTCCCAATTCCCAGCAAATTTTGTTTAAACTTAACGTAAGATTTGGGTCACTGTTATTTTTCAGGGTATAAATGTGCTTCCTCTTAATTTTTATTGCAAATGGTCTCATATTTTCTCAACCACTCACTAATACAAGGTATATCTCATAGTGGATTGTATGACATTGAGTTGGAAATGTTCAGCAGCAGAAACGCCTTCTCCAACTATTACACCTCTGTTTTTCACAATAAAAGTTATTTTTACTGTTGGAAGAAGTAAAACTCTCAGTGGCCAACCCACAAAGAAAAAAGGAAAGCATAATAAACCAACATGTTCAAACACAGAACCTAATCAGACAATAGGCGTGACGTTTGAAGTGCATAGTGTACGCACATCAAAACATTTCATGGAAAACTAGCAACATCATAAAAATTAAATACTTTCGAAATAATCTGATAACATTGGTCATATAGTTCTCACAGTTTTCAATGGTTGGGAAGCAAACATCACCTTTCAGTATACCTGTTCCTAGAAGGTAGTATCTAGGTGTGCCAGGATATTGCATGTTTTGTTTGTATATAGGGTTTTCTGACTGTCTGTATATATAATTGTTTACGGACTAGAGAGTTGTCCATAATATACCCCATAACTCAGTTATTGACTCCTGGAAATAGACATCAGGCCCCCTGTAAGAGGTTATAGAAAATTATTTGAAGGATAAAGCAGTAAAACTCATGTGAATCTCTGGAATATATCAGAGATCAGACCCAAAACCGTATGTTCTCTCCCACAGGGCCGTTTCCAGCTTAGGCCAGATGCTACAAGGAAGACATTCCTAAATGAATCCACTAAAATGCGGCAATCTTTCAAATTGTATAAGCAAAACAACTAGAGCAAAGGGAGAACAACAATCCTCTATAGGTAAAAAAAAAGAGACAGATTTTGTGTATTTATATCTCCCTGTTAGAACATAAATAAACAGGTCCATAGGCAGTCAGTCTTTTCCATGGCAACACAGACTGTTTATTCACATCCTCATAAATAAAGTAAAGGTTTTACCTATCTTACTTTTTAAGTACGTAATTGTTTATTTTAAATATACGTTTTTGCTGATAATTTGATTTAGGTAACACTTTATCAAAGCAACTGTACTTTTGCATGAGTCTAATATCTATATTTTTTATCCTTTCCACCTCTGCCTACTAATGTCGCACAATAAAACCTTCTTGAAGCAATAAATACTAAATCCACATATATAGTCCACATCACCATAAATGTGTGACCATCATACCTAAGAGTATTTCTTCCTCGTTTTCCATTGCTTCCCTTTTTCTAAGCCAATTTATGGGTCTCTAAACTCCTTTTGGATTTGTTTTTGTTGTTCTTTTTTTTTTTTCGTTAATGGGAGTGATGTTTAGCCTCTAATCATTCCTGTAATGTGTGTTGACCAACCACAACAAATATGACCTAAAGATCACAACAACTAAAAAAAAACTCAAGCTGAACTTAATCTTTGCAGTTTATTTTATTAACTTACTACAGTTGTTTTCACATATAAATTAGTAAATAAATATGTAATTTACATGCAGCCCTAGCAAGTCACCCGGTTTGTGTATGGCTAGAAATTACCCTGGTCTTCCAAGGACATTTTTTTTAAAGGCCATTAAATCCAACATGCATATTTTCGGACTGGGGAAGCCAGAATATCTGCAGAGAACTCTGCCTTCTTAAATTAAATGCACATTAACAGGGATTTGAACCCCAGCCCTTCTAGCTGCACATATGATTCACTGCGAGCCAATTAATATGAATTAAGTATGAATTAAAACTTGAATGAAAATTAAATATTTCAGGCTTAATTTTGTATGAATGTGTAATAAACTGGGGAAAAGTTTAATTCCCATCCGTGAAAAAGCAAAATTACTTGTGTAAAATATTGTATTTGTTTTTCTGTTTAAAATCTTTAATCTGTCCTTTTCCCTATGTTTGGAATAATATGCTTTTAGTTTCAGAATATGTGCAGCAATGATATTTTTTGCTGATATTTTCTTACTTTTGGACATTTTTTATGATGCATAACCATATCAACAAGATTGTATCAATGTAGACAGCTGATTAGCAACAAAAGAGCTTAGACAACACCTCAACCTCTACCAAAAATCTTGTAAGAGTCAAAAGAAAGGCTGTGGATTCAGAGCAGATGCAAAAAAGAAGAGAGAAGGAACAAATTTAATAAATCTCTTTCATTGGACATCATTGTTAGAACACTAGCTAACATGCTAAATGCTGTGGAATCCTCTGGAGATTTTGTCTTCAGAGCTGCCTTTGCACCCGGAGTAACACAGACTGCTACAGGAGATCATCCCTGCGCAGCTTCGTCAGCATCTACAACACATCTTTAAAGAAGCTTTGATAATATGACTTACGACAACATTTAAATTTTACTTTGGGATTACCAAAGCATTTTAACGGAACTGTATTAGAATTTCATAGGAGTACAAAAATAAAAATCTATAGATGTTGTTTAATAACTGAGCTGTTCTGGAAGTTCTTTAGATCACTGGACTGTTGAGTGTCTATTAGTATTAGCTCACTCCAGTTTGCTGGTCAATGAAACATAATGACACCATGATCAACAGACCATGTTGTGTATTTTTATCCTGGATTCATCTGTTTGTGAAGGAACTTAACATTCTTACCTCAGCTACTGATTATCTCCCCCAAACTCCTGAACGGGTTTTGTTCTTTGCAGGGTTTTATGCCACCTTTTTTTTCTTCGTCTCAATTTTCGATGAGTATGTTTGGAGCTTCTTTATCGATTATCCTTTGTGCCCGACATCTCTCGGTTCAGAACTCTGAAGCTAATCCTAAAACATGACCATAACATGGCTGCATTTAAAATCCCCACTTATCCTAATCCAATATTCAATTGTTCAGGGAAAATATTGAGCTACAAGAACCATACATCTACAAAAGCAAACCTTTAATATCCCAAATCCTGAAGATGCAATATTTCTTATGTGGAATATTGCTTTTTGTAGGTAACTATTAAAACTACAGATTTGTGTTTTTAGCATCTTGTCAGCAGCTGTTAAATTATTTTTGGAGAAGTTCAGTCATAAGTAGAACCTATCTGAAATAATTTGTGATTTAGTAAAACATAGACTTTAGTTGAGAAAAATTTGTTTTAGTGTGGGATGTGTCCTTTCATATCAGTGCTTTTTATATTTTCAGAGTTGATAATGATAGGTGTACTTTGGACAAAAAAGCTTCCAAACAATAATCTGCAGACCGTTGTACTGAAGTAGTATTGATAAGAAGTGCTTGATGATAAAAGTATTTTCCTCAATATGTGGGTCATCCTTTCTCTGAGGAAATCATCGGGTGTAGTCTGCTTGTTTGGAATCACTTTTATAAATGTGGATTGTGTAATTTGATAGGCATTACCTATATAAAAGCACAGTTGACATCACTTTATTCAAGTTGATTAGTCTGTATTTCTTTCCTCACATCTAAATGATCTGTCATTAAACTCAACAAAAATGTATTGTAAAAGTAAAAAAACAAAAAAATACAAACTGTGTTAAAATGATATCTAAATCAACCTTGCTCTATGGGTGAAAGTAATTTTCAATTGCAATAATAGCTTTCAAGCATTTTTCACAAATGGCATTGAGTGTTTTACAACTGTCAACTCAAAAAGTCATGTGACTTTAATATATTATGCTCAATATTTAATAGAATTTAAAATAAGGAAACTGAGCAGAATGCAAAGACACTTGCAGCCTTTCCTTTTCTACGGACCAGAATGCAGCGACAGTAGACAATCGCTTGTGTTGCGTCATGAACTGTAACAGCAATCCCCTCATACCAAGCATGCATGGAGGAAACCTCCAGCACAAACTGCCTTAGTACAATTGAATCTATATACAAAATAAACAGAAAATATGACATGGGTGTGGTTTCAATTTGTTCAGGAGAGGAATTGCTGATGCGCATCAGTGTTGTCGTTCTACACGACCTGGTTGCTTGTCTGATGCCCCAGTCTTAGTTACAAGGATTTTAAACATTTCTGCAGCAGCCATGGTTACACAACCACGTTTTTTTTTTGTTCTGAATTGCCATTTTGTGCAAGATATAAGATGATGCAACAACCAAAAAGTTTACTTTCACATAACCAGGCCGAGACCATTTTCCCAAAGTCTTAAAGATTACTCAGATATTGCAGGGTTTAGGTAAATCTGACATGGACCCGTTGGTTTTCTTTCCCCCTCAGCAAAAATTTGTTTTGCTTCCAATGACGAAGACTGATCTTAACTGGGGCAAGTCAGGACTAAAGGGGCGTTTGAGATATTGCTTTTAGACTCTTGTTACATCCTGGATGTGTCAACAACATACTTTTAAAAAGATAATGCGGTAAGTCCATCACTCCTGGCAAGATTCACCAACGTTCCAATTTTGTCCCTTTGTGGATAATGAACAAAACGTCAAAAGGGTTTTAGATAATGTATGGTAAAGTAACACACACGTAAGAGTTTCAGTCAGAAATGTATTAAATTAATCACTTTCATTAATTTAACAAGCACAATTTAAAGTCAAAAACAGGCTATGGTCCATTAGTGCCTTAGACAGGTAATACATTAGTCACTTGTAAAACAAAAGGGCAGGATTCTTAAAAACTGCTGTTGAGTCACATCACCTATCAAGTTAACATGAAGCTGTACAAGAGACTCTGCGTTGGTCCCTCGTGTCTTCCAAGAGGCACAATGAAGGATCTAAATAGAAATTTATCAGAGGCCTGTGTTTAACTATCAGTGCCTTTAATGTTAAAGAAAGACATTTATGTACGTTTGGTACGAGGTTTTATCATACTTGACTAAGATAGCTAGCTTTGGGGGTCCTCATTAAATGACTAAGAGCAACACCAATGTGTAGATCTGAAAGCTGGTTGCTTCAGGTTATTTTAATTCAAATATATTTGTGCATTTTTTTAACCAGACTGACCCTCTTCTCCGTTAAAGAGACAAGTAGTGTGTTACTGTGTGGTTTCTCTGCATTAGCAAGCGAATAAGCAAAGAGAAAATGTCTGCCTCTCGCTTTGAATGAAGGGAAACCACTAAGGTCACGGCACGTCTAATCCTGTAGCGTTTAAAAAAGTAAATAAATAAACCCCACATAAATATGTCATCAGGAAAACACTGATAGACGGGCTACAGCATATTACCTCGACAAAACACATTTAAAGATGGAGCTGAAAATATGTCACTGTAATATCCGATTCCAATAAATAAAATACTGAGGTGAGCTGCAGTTGAACAAAAGGTCAGATCTTTTTCATTTCTATACAAAATAAGGGGTCCGACATACAGATTCAACACAAACTAATGAATCTCAAAAGACGAAAAAAAAAAAAAAAAAAAATCATGTACAGACAAAAGATGATGGAGTTTACAAGAATGTCAGATTGTTATTAGACAATTCGACCTAACTGATTAAATTATACAATTTGTAAACTGACTTTGATTCAAAAAAATAAACCTTCCCAAACGTGTTGGGTACCCATCTCCAATGAGTCATCCATTTTGTTGCATAATAATATCATCCGAGCTTAACGCTCTTTTAGCCGACAGATTCAGACCCTCGGAGAAGAGCAGGACGCAAAATACTCCACCAGGTGAATTTAGATTTAAATCGAGGTATCGCAAAACTACGTGTTTCCATTTCTAGAAGCAAACAAAAAAACAAAAAACTCTGGAAGGAAATTATTGATAGGACACATGTTATCTTCCAAGGTGGCTGGAATGTTGAGCACATTTAGCCCCTTGTCCGAAACGCAACGGCGACCTCCGTTGTCACACGGTGAAAGCAGAGGAAGGAACGTCTGTGCAATTCGCGATGAGACGGCGCGGCTACGCGCTCCACTGGAGCATGAAGAAGTTCTTCATCGCATCCAGAGCCACACCTCCCTCCTGCATTTTGTACCTGTGGAGCACAAGAAGTATTGAAAATAGGTTCAGTTTTCTCCACTTCTTTATGAATAGAATGAATGAATTTGTGTCTTTTCATCTGTCGTTTGAGTAAACACAAACCAGTCAGAGGTGGAGACGGTGTAGTAGACAGGGAGCTGGCTGCAGGCTGAGACACAGCTGAACTCCTCCAGACCGCACGTCCCCATGTTGGAGAACAGGAGCCAGTCTCCCACGACGAGCTCTGGCAGAAGGCAGCGCTCCACCACCTGGTCCAGCTGGTCCAGGGATGGGCCCCACAGACTGCTGGGATACACCGCTTCATCAGCACACAAGGCATGCTACGGGAAGGAAGACAAAACAAAATATAAAAACAAGGTTAAAAAATAAAAGGATGTCCTTGGATTTAAAACTCTACAAAAACAACAAACAGAATATCTGTAATCCTTATGGGATAATTTTCTAAGCCCAGTGTCAAAAGTCAGATGAATGTTTATCAGTCATTTGAGGATTCAAGTAAACAAGTAATGGATGATTATTCACATTTTCAATGTTTTAACCCTCTAGGCGCCGGAGTTTTTCCAATCAAATATTTCAATTTTAATATCAAGATTTTAAAAGGCTATAACTTTGAAGTGGTTTGAGATAAAGTAAAAGTATATTTGTCATGCAATTAGTATATAGTGACATCAACAGGTGGCGGCCAAATTTGAAAATTTATCATTCAGAAAGAGAAATGAAATCAATGGGCTCAGAATTTGTCAGATTGTCTCCACAACAACCAACAGGTTCATAAAAATTTAGGATCCACTTTTGACACTCTTCCTCTTCTCTCAAGAGCTGCCAGCCATCATCATCATCACCGCAGTGATTTATGGTCCGGCAGTGAACGAGGCATTGAACGCCACCATTAACGGTGTGTTTTTTTCCGCTGCTTCTCCCGCGTATGCCGCAGTTTTCATCCCCTACTTGGCGTTGGCAGGATGGTTCCTCCCCAGCCACGCATCCCGCATCGCGAGTAAAAGGAAAAACACTCTTTCGCTCCGCTCTCCCCTCGTTACGCGCCACTGCTTCGCCGCCGCAACTCTCTGCATGGGAGGATGTTTTTCAAACTCTTTTTACTCAAAAACTTTGAATAGAACTATGTCCACAAATGCTGCTCAGATTACAGGCACATATGTCCCCTAACTCCTGGTAAATAGTAGTAACAACATTCGAAATGTTGCTTGTCGCAATATTGCGAGTTTGGTTAAAATGGTTTTGATTCAACACTGCTAAATCTTGGCACTTTTCTCAGTTGTAATCATGTAGTAAAAAAAAACTCAAAACAAAACACATGCAGCTCCTCTGCTTATTGATGGTCACCTGGCTAAAAGCAGTACATGTACATTAATAGCTTTTAATAAACAAAAGTATAACAATCATAAGTGTAAGATTAGCATAGTGCAAACTTTGAGTCTAAAAAAATATAGGGGAATAAAAGTGAACATACAACACTGAATAACAATATGAATCCCAAAATGTGAGGAAATATGTGGATATTCTATTCAACATCCAGTCATGTGCTGCATGCCAAATGTTAAAAATCCTCATGTCTCCACATTTAGACAGAACTCCTATATATGTGTTGCCTCTCCTGCCTTACTAACCTTGTGCACTGAAGGGACGGTGATGATATTCCCCAGTAGTTTGTGGCTGAACGAGCCATAAACACCTTCGTTCATGTAGTACAGGAACTCCATGTCTCCATTTTTCTCACCTAAATTGATACATTTATCGTGTTAGTAACACAAAAAGGCATTTCTAAACTGAAATTTGGTATGTTGATGTGAACACATTTTGTTCTGATCTAAGCTTAGAGTGGTTCAAGCATCTCACCTTGAGACAGATAGTCCCAGTGGCGGGTCACCAGTTCCCTGCCAACCACGCTGACAGCCAGGGTAAAAGCAGAGGCCACGTAGAAGCAGCCAGGCTGGGCCAGAACCTGCACACCTGATCGCTTGGGGAAGTAAGCATCCAGGAGGGGCCGGACTGCAGAATCAACCTTCAGAAAAAAAAAGCATGTTTATGTACTTAGCAGACTCTTTTATCCAAAGAGACTTACAAAATAGGCAGTAGTGCTAAGGGTCTTGCCCAAGGACCACACTCAATACTGTTGTTGTAGCCCAGGACTGGATTTGAACCCAGGCCCATAGTTTGAATGTCAGTTGACTTTCCCAAATGGTTTATTAGTATTTTGCATAAATTCTTAACTTCCAAAGCACTACAACGAAGAGGAAACTATAACATTAAACCGGAAATCACATTAAGCAGTCACTACTGTTTTAATTTAATGTGATAAATGCAAAACCAAATTTTGATTACAAAAAATTGTTAACATTTCAACTTAAGGGACTGAAGTCCCATCATGACCTTAAACTGACCTGTTTGAGCTGAAACTCCGAGCCAGTGAATCCACCGCCGATATCCAGGATCTGCATGTTAAAACCCAGATCCAGCTAAAGAGAAACAAAACAGTCAATCCAAACCAGGAAGTTTACACAGCTTTTTTTCTTATTTAATTGTGTAACAATGTCATTTAAAGTTGGTTCTTACCCCCATGTCAAACACACAGCGAGCGTCTGACAGCGCGCGGCTGTAGGCTTGCTGTGGCTCCTGGCAGGAGCTCGGGATGTGAAAGGCTGCTCCCACCACCTGGACACCCAGCTCCTTGGCCGCCTCCAGCAAATGTCTGCAGCTCTTCAGCGAGAAGCCAAACGGCATGCTGGTCTCTGCTGCATGTGCCTCCGTAGTTAACTGCAAAAGCAGCCTTAAAGGAAGGAAAGTTTCCTTCAAATAAGCCACATGCCACTAGAAGTTTATGCTATTAAGTATTGAAATTTCTAATAAAAAAACAACATCTATTGAGGTAAATAAGGGTTGTCTCGTTTACTTTGCTTCCGGGTGCAGGCGAGCAATCTTAGACAACTCAGCCTCATTTTCACAAACGAGATGTTGTACGCCGTTCTTGGCAGCATATTTGATGTGTGCCAGCTGTTTGAAAGCACTCGACAGAATTATGTTTTCGGGTGGTACACCATGCTCCAGAACCAGGGTCACCTCAGCCTGAAGAGAGACACACACATTAGGAGAAATTCACGGATTCCTAACTAAAATCTCCGATGAAAAATCTAAAATCTAAAATAAAAAAAAGAAGCTAGAGCATTACGCAAGATGAACAGATAACACTTATCAGCTGACAAGTAATCAATTTAGTGCTTGTCATGCAACTGCCCCAGACATGAATGCTTTCATAAGAGGATGAATTCCTGTGTTGATTAAGTAAGATATCCCCACCTTGTTGGCACAAATAAAGCCCAGGCCCAGGGAGGCCAGCACCTCAATGACTGCAGGGCTACTGTTGCACTTGACGGGGTAATAAGGCTGCAGCTGGGGCACCAAGCTCTGCCAGCATGCATGCTGGCGCATGAGGGCACAGAGGTCGCCCACCACGAACGCACTTTTCTCCACCTGTCAAAAAATCAGCAAGTAAAACCACACAGTTCTGTCAAAAGTTCCTTCTACACATACCTTCAATCTATTCTAAAAAATTTGTCTACTTTCGGAGAGCAAGCCCTTACCTGATCCTGTTCGCCGATGTATCTATCAATAACGTCCTCCAGAGTAACTCCTCCCTCCAGGAGTTCAATGATGTAACTTGGTTTGTCAGGGAATCCTTTCATCTTAATTGTGTTCCAATAAGCCGACGATCATAAAGAAGAAGTAAACGAGCCAAGGGGTCACGACTGAGCCAATGGGGTCCTGCCGGTATGCAACAAACTGAAAAGAAAGAAAAAAAATGAATCAATGGAATGCAGCTAAAGTTGTCTTTTGTAATTTTTTAAAGCTTAACATTCTGGTAGACTTTTTTCTCTATTATGCAGATAAAAGAAGCACTCACATGGACAAGTCAGGAGATGGACCTGTCCCGCTATCAGCTAGGATCCCAAGGTGGCTCAGCGTTGAAGTCAAAGTGCTCCCTGTAAAGGGCCGCCCCTAGGCCCTCTGGGTAGCGCTCATACACCTGTACAGAGACAGGGGAGCCCTGAAAAAGAAATATACACAATTTTAGACATGTCTTCATGGACATCAGGCGAAACAAACACCAAACACCCCAGGCTTTAATGGATCACGGTACAAAGAACCTTGCATTGGGAATTTCACATTTGTTAATCTTATATGTGCAACGGAAACATGTCCAGAATAAGTCTGGTAGTGCTTCTTTCAGCCGAAGCTACAGGATATTAGGAAAGCATCACTCTGGGATATCATTGCATTATTAAAACATCCCTGACCCACGCATTTTATCTCAATAGTCTTGCATTATTATCACTAATAATGTTGACCTCTTTTCTGTTAAAAAAGTTGAATTGAAGTCTTAATTGATATGCATTTTATCATGTGAAAAAGAAAGTAAGCAGAATGCACTTTTATAAAATGCACAATACCTCAACACTAAGAGTTGTAGGGACTCAGTTGTAAAATTGGTTGTAGGCATTTGTAGCAGCTAAAAGACAATCCCAATAAAAAATAAGTTTATAACAGATATATAGATATATAGAGTAAGTGAATAAAAATGCATTTATACATAGCATTCAAACAAATATTGAGTCCTAGGAGGCAACTGAGCTTGTGATTTTGCAATGACACCTGCAATTCAATATACTGTGCGGCTAATTTTAAAATTCAGAAAGTCTATGCGACTTCTTATTTGAGCAATGCGCAGTTTATACTTGTTATTTTTAAATACAGTTTAAAAACAAAACTTTCACCAAACAATAAAAGAATTACATGCAAGAGCTTTTAAAATTACATATAGTTTTGGTAACTTCAGAACCCCTTGTATTAGGTTAAGATTAGCCTGCCTCTCAATAAAAGGACCATTAAAAGTCAATTCACTGAGATTATTTAAAACAGGTAGAACATTGTTTCATAAACACTGCATTACAATATCCGGTTTATTTTCTAAAATAGTTATCTTTGTGGTTTTAAGTCACAGGTTCAATCTAAATAAAGAGAAACAAATTAGGCCAGTATATCAGCTTTCAAAACTATGCCGTTGTCCTAATTTCAAACTAATCCATAACGCCCAGGAAAGCAATTTGATAGCATTTTTTTTATGTAAAAAAACGTTACTAATTACTGTTACTAATTGGACCCGTTTTGTGATTTCGGCCTGGCAAGTTTCAGAGCCTCCGAGAGGAAAAAAAGTCATACTGTGCCGATACGAATTAGGACGTCTTAGTAATGTTTAATAGTCATATTTAATACCACACAACACTAATAAAAAAAAAGCATTAGATTTTTGCTACAAATGTTTATATAGCTCTTTTTTTTTTTTACTTATACACAAACTTCTCCCGTGTTTCGTACTTCCACAACAAGATAACATCATGGCCGGTCTGTCAGGCATGTAATGCGTCTCACCAAATCCCGCGCATGCGTCGTAAAGTAAAATAAAAAACACTGAGCGACAACTTGACAAATTGAATATTAATTCAATGCGTCACACATAAACCTATAAAATAAACTACAGAAAACCTAACGTGCTACAATTCCCGCAGATTGTGTGTGTTTCTTTTTTGAGAGCAAGAAATACAGAGGGGGGGACGAACACACTGGGTAAAGTGTCATGGCAGAGAAGCCGCTAACGTTAGGTCGTTTGCTCTTCGGTGGGAGACGGCTGTTAAGAATAACCACAGAAAAAGGCGACAAACAAAACTACAACACTCAAAAAACACTATGGAGATAGAGATTTGTAATTCAAACGGAATACGTGTCGAAACCACAGAGCTCAATCAACGGGTCTGTCGTGTGTAGCAGGACGGGCGGAAAGAGCAGCCCGCCATATTAACGTCCGCCTAATGGGTCCCTCGCCCGTACTTACGTGAGATAACGGCCGAAAGGTTTTGGAAAATCGTCTTATCTTTTTCGGCGGAATTTTTAAAGAGTAGTGGGCCCAACGTTGAAAGAAAGAAAGGCGCCTGTTTTGGCCATATGCTCCGGCCGGAATCCCGTGTTCGGCTTACGCTGAGGTCTTCTCTGTCGGTCGGTGGGAGGAGAACTACTGGAAGCGAGCAGAGCGACGAGGAAAAGGTAATCAACGCCCGGTGGGCGGAGCCAGCCGTTTCGTTCCTACCAATGGGCGCGCTGCTTTTTTGAACCCGTACCAAATATGTATTTCCGAATAGAGCACCGTCCGCATTATCCCCGACTTGTTTATTCAGGTTACATAACCATGAGCTTTACATACATGGCCAAATAAATTAGACCCATATTCTGATATTCCGTTTTTAATAAGATAATTGGTAGCAACTACTGCAATAAACTGCGTTTAGAGTAATCCTTTTTTTTTTTTGTAATGCAATTGTTTTTGCATTTTTAATAATGAAAAACCATGACAGGAAAAACTTTATTCTAGTAGATAATTCACAACAGAGTTTAACGTTTTTTCGAAGGCACTTGTTCATCTTGCCCTAGAAAGAAAAGAAAGGTTTCCACCCCACTGCTGTTTCTTTGATGTTTTGCATTTTACTGCAGTTTTATACGTTCATAAACATTGTGCATCTACTAATAAATCAAAAATGTTACGCTAAGAAAATTTTTAATGAACCAAGCTTCTTGTTTCGATTACCCACATTGTGGTGTGTATGTGGAAATAGTGATAAAGTAACTACCCGCTTAAACCTGATATGTAAAAACACGTTGACTTAGTGTTAATGAAATTAATTATTAGCATTAACAAGAACTTGAACAAATACTTAAACTTTTTACATTCCAACCTCAACCTTTAATTTATCCGAGATTCTATGTGATAGAAAGATGAAATAAAATGAAAATAATTACATTATATGGTTGTCAAAATATTCTCTAAATAGGACTTAGAAAAGTGTAAAGGGTTCTATCAATAACCTCAACAAAAGTTTCCTTTCTTGAAATGTGGTGGTAATATTATGGTGCACTGATTCTTTCCTGCATAACTGGCTTTTATTAAGCATTGGAAGAAGAAACCCCCTGTTAAAAATCCAAAATGTGGAATTATATTGTCACTTGTTGGCATTATTAATGAAAAGAGATTCCATCTACTGCCTTGAACACACAATCCACAGAGTAAAACATGATGACAGCATCAAACAGGGAGCCTAGTAAAAGGATTGAGAACTATTCATTAAAGGCAAATACTGTTTTACAAATAAGAATGTGAAAGAAGTCCAACCTATACAAATAATGAAAACAGAATTGTAGACACAGTTAGTTCTGAATATTAAAGTAGGCCCATATATATCAAATACATATCTACATTACTTTTTAGACTTTTAGTGAAATAAAAGGTTAACGCCTGTGTCATGTTTCTTCTATTTACAAAGTTAGGTGCAAATGTATGCAAATACATTCTCTGCTTTTGGAATAGTTTTAATAACTCACTGCCTCCAGCAAAATGTAAAGCGAATCATTTAGTTTTAATTATCTTCTTAAGGTAATTTTGATTATAAATCTTTATAACTTCATTTAACTTCATAATCCAGCCCGGTGTGAAAAATTTCTAATGCAGCATGACATATTATGTAAAGCCCTGTAGACCACACACCATTAAGACAAGTTCAGCCTGCATTTGCTTCTGTCATATGATTTGTGTTTTTGTGCTGGTTGACTTTGTTTTCTGCCACTTACATGAACTAAAAAACAGACTCTGATATTACATAATGCTCATAAGAGGTTATGTCCTGTATGCTTTTCTTTTAGAAGTATTTGTACCTATATTAACTGAATCTAGATGCTTTTCCGTTTTCTGTGCAGTCATATTAAAATTGTGAGTTTACATATTTCCAGGAATTTTGATTAGTTCTGAAACACTTCATATTTTGAATATTATCATAGACATAAGAGCTTGTTTTTCCCAACTTTTTCAGGAAAAGTAAGGAATTTACTCTTATATTCACACGAGGATGGGGAGAAAATCATATTTTGCGATCCACTGAGTCTCATCAAAATGCATTCTCTGTTCAGAGAAGGGAAATTTAATTTGGAGGCAGATAGAAAACCAAATTAGCATAAATAGTCGGTTTTACACACTCCAAACACCAATGCATAAATAGATATATAAATGTAAACTAATAAAAGTCAAAAATTACTTTTTTTAATGCATAGCATTGGCTAACAATCAGCTGCAGAGGATTTATACTAAAGATTTTGATATTTAATTTTGAATTAAAAAAATGAGAGACATGTTTTGTGTGTTTTTAGAGAGAAAAAAAACAAACAAGTTACGTCACAGCCACCGTTTAAAGTTTACCATTCAACCCTATGCTCTCCTTAACAGAGAAACAAAGAGTTGCCATTTCTGTCCTTGTCATAAAACATTTTTCACACATAAAACTCACCTCAAATTAATGCATTTTTATTAGTTATATAATATGTTGTTTACTCTTTCATTGTTTCCTTTTTTTCCTGGATTTAGATACAGTAAAACACACAGCTATCCGATCAGAATGAATCAAATGTATATTCTACCAAACTCAAGTAAAAACTCCTCTATTCTAATAATGACTCCATATATATAAACATTTGTCGCTCTTTGGATCAATTGCGATCTTTCTAACATTTTGATATGATGTGTAAAATAAAGATTAAGAAAGAATATAATTAATTACAAATCTCCTTTTACCTTGCATTTAAAAAAATATCTAAATATTTAAGCAATATTATTACATTTGCAAGATAATGTTTTTAAATGCACAAAGAAGTGTTATTAAAGATCCTTCCTTCCAGCAGTTAGACTTTACAACCATCACTGCTCCCAGCAAACCAAATAACATTTACATCCCAGTTCTAAAGTCACTGGCTCCCTGTAGCTCAGAGAATAAACTTTAAAATACTTCTGTAAGTTTATAAATCACTGAATGGCTTAGCACCACAACACACTAAAGACCTCTCATTGTATCAAGTCTCGAGACCGTCTTGTGGTTCCAGTTTACGCTGCGTCCCCCAGAACCAACCATGAAAGAAGCTGCGTTGATTTTTTTAAATGCAACACAAATCTGGAACAAACTTTCAAACAAAGCCAAAAGACTAAATTCCTTCAAATCAAGGCTAAATACCAAAATGTCAAGAGCATGATAAGTAGTCTGCAAACAAATCCAGGTGAGAAGCAAGTCTAAATATAATATTTTAGTACACAATAATCATCATGCTAACTATTGTTTAAAATTTGAGAAAAAGCTTTAGTTTTGATCTCTATGATTTTGATTCAATTATTTTTCTCCACCAATGATTTGGATGATTTGATTTTTTTATGTTTTTACAACTTCTAATGAAATATGCCATTCAAATTAAACCCTTACTTTTTACCTCTTTTGTGTCTAACTGAATGTCTTGTTGCCACCTGGTGGGGGCAGCAGTGTGCACAGAGTGCGGTTGCGCAGTCAAGCCTTCTTCTTCGGTCAGCTGACAAGTGGAAAGACCTGCGAATGTA
The DNA here is from genome assembly GCA_032876305.1 of Orestias chungarensis. NCBI lineage: Eukaryota > Metazoa > Chordata > Actinopteri > Cyprinodontiformes > Cyprinodontidae > Orestias > Orestias chungarensis. Next base: position 1,213,140 of record JAVLVB010000813.1, read on the forward strand.
AAACCTTTATGGGAAGCTCTGTTTTATCAAGTTGAAAACAGCGTTCAGGATCCTCGGTGAGTGCAAAAATCCTTCCATTAATAATTTAATGATGGAGTCGTCGGGCTGCGGATACGTATAAAAAAAACTCCCCGCAGCAGAAAGCTTTTTACGAAGCAGGTTTTTTCAGCTGCGTTTTTATAGATGTGTTTTATTTCCCTGCACTGAGAGCCATCAGCATATCCGGAGAACATCTGGTGTTCATGCTGTGAAGGACGAGTGCCTAGCAACGCTGCACAGGCTAGCCTGATCACGTGTCCCGTAAATCAGCAGAATCACTGGATCTGTGGAATATTGGTCACCACGGGGACAACAGGAAAGGAGACAAGAAGGGTGACATCACTACCAGCCCAATGTATAGGATCGTGTCATGTAGCATCAAATAATCCCATGTGAGCGTTGGTGGTATAGTGGTTAGCATAGCTGCCTTCCAAGCAGTTGACCCGGGTTCGATTCCCGGCCAACGCAGCCTTTTCTCAACTTAAGCGGATGAACATGATCTTGTTGTATTATCCAGCTATTCAATCTTATAGGCACTCTTTGTTTTTTGACATCATTTTTAGTTAGGACTTTCAGATATATTGCTGATCATTACATAAAAGTACATTAATAAATGTTTTCCTTGGCTTGAGTAAAATGATGTTTCTTAAGTTATTAGAATACATTTTTTTGACGTAGAAGGAGGAGTTAAAGATTAATAAAAAAAAAAAAACTTTTTATGAGCAATCAAAGGTTAGAATATGTAAAGAATAAGGTTTATCAGTCGCAGCATTGATGTATAGGTGTCAAGTATGGTTTTTAAATGCTTTTTTCCTTTTGTGTACTTGAATAATAAAAATTATAACAAAAAGAATAATAGTATTTTTTATTATGCAAAAGGTTAGAAAAATATATTATAAAATTATGTTGATGTAGGGAGGGAAACTAAAGCAAATCAACACTATTTAGCCTTCTTTTTATTCTTATTCTTATATTGGGTACACGTACTCCTTTGGGAATTATATTTTCTAAACAGAAAGCATATCAATTAATCACAAATACTTCATTTATTTATCCCAAAGGGAAATTAAATCATAGTTTTAATAATAAACTACCGTATTAGACATATCCAGCATAATTTTAAGCATTATATTTTAGAAAATATACAATGTTCCTGATACCTACATTCTTACCCTTGTCTGGATAGATAACCAACTAAATAAATGTGTCATATTAAAATCATTTAGGCCAGTTGCTTCAAATGAATCTGATTCTCTTATTTTGGTGAAATGTTTTACTGCTGTTTTACTTGACTTTCTAAAATGCCAGTTTCCCAGATTTTATTTTTGCCAACTTCTGATATGAAGTCACCAATTTTAATTGACACCTAGGCCTGGGACGATAATCAATAAGTCAATAATAAAAATAGTCCCATATTAGCTCGTTTGCGTTGATAGTCCCATATCAACGCAAACGAGCTAATATGCCGACTATTCTGATAAAAAAGCCAACAACGAAAAATGGGGTGCGTTCACTGAAATTGTAGTTCACCAAATAAAATAACTTATTGTTTTATTTATTATTATTATTATTATTTCGCTAAATAATTTAAAAAAAGCTAATGACATGCTCCCATTCACCACAGTTAAAAAGCCTGCATTTCCAGAAACGCTACAGACTTTTGACCGACAATACGGATTGCCCTCTAGATTACCCTTTTTAATTTGATTTTTATTGTTTATTTATTTAGAATATTTAAAAATTCTGTCTAAGATTCATATTTGAAATAAAAGTTTACATTTTGCTTTTAAAAGTGTCTACTTGCATTCTTATTGTTTTATATTAAAGTGACAAAAGTGGCTATTTTGGTTTTGTTAATGTTGACATATATCGTTTATTGGTAATAACTTGTTGGACAATATATCGTCCAACGAAATTAAGTATCGTCCCGGGCCTATTGACACCAATTAAATTTCCATGCACTTTTTTTTTTCCATGCACTTTTTTTTGTTTGCTACCCTCAGTAATTTGCTTACACCAGCGGGTGGGTGAACAAACGTCCCCCCAGCAGCCATGGCAGAGTTCTGGTTGATATCCGCTCCGGGGGATAAAACCTGCCAGCAGACGTGGGACAAGCTCATGGCTGCCACCACTCACACCAATAACCTGTCCACCAATCACAAGTTCAATATCCCAGACCTTAAGGTGATGCCTACCCTCCCCTCTATGGCTTTCCTTACATTATCCTTGCTTTACTATGTTGACGTTTTACTTTGTACGTCTAACAGGTTGGGACCCTTGACGTGTTGGTGGGCCTGTCGGATGAGCTCGCTAAGCTTAGCACCTTTGTGGAAAGGTAAAGGCTTGCACAAAGTTTTTAATAGCAGGAAACTTAGTTTAACTCTATATTCCGACTCTAATTTATTTCCATTTATGGTTTTGTTGCCATGTTCAGTGTGGTGAAGAAGGTCGCTCAGTACATGGCTGATGTTCTGGAGGACAGCAGAGACAAAGTCCAGGAGAACCTACTAGCCAACGGAGGTAAACATCATCATTGTAGTGTCCTGCAAAAGTCTTCACTGTCCCGGAATTAATTCACATTTTGTAACAGATTATCCTCTTTTGAGCTTGAAACCGAGTGCAACCATTTTCACCAAGTCACCATATTAACCAATAATGTACTTATGTTTAACTAGTTTTCATTATAAGAAGAGATTTGTTAGGGAATGTTTGGAAACAAACAGAAACATGAAGACCAAGGAACAGAAAGGGAACACAGGAGAATGGCTGTGGAAAAACAACATTCCCTGGTTTGACTCTGAACGAGGAGCCAAGATGTGGGGAAAAAAATCTCAGGAGCAAAGTCATTGCTAAAACCAAGCAAAATGTATTGCAGTTTAGTATGTGCAACAAAGTAGGGAAAAGGTTAAAGGCATGTGAATGCTTCTGAAAAGCAAAGTAATTAAACGTATATTAAAACTAAACCTTCCCCTAAATCTGTACAGAGTTGAAGCAAAACCACTAAAAGTAAACCTTTTTTAATGCTGACAATTTTTATATGGATTTCAGTGGACCTGGTCACCTATATCACCAGATTTCAGTGGGACATGGCTAAATATCCAATCAAACAATCCCTGAAAAACATCTCTGAGATCATCTCCAAGGTAAACCTACTTAATTGAAGTCTTACCTAATTCTTAAATTGTATTATTTAAGTTTTTTTTCTTTTTCTTAAAAGAAACAAAGCCTCTGTGAAAGAATATGTTTTTCACAACTACAGACTCCATTTTTGGAGAATACAGGGAGGCTTTTTTAAAACAACAAAAACGTATATATTTATCAGCTTTATTTAAACCATTAAAGCCCCATTGTTTTCGAGACCCTCTGTATTTTCATAAAGGGACATAAATTTTAGTAATTACAGTTTTGCTGGGTAAGCCTCGCATTTTTATTCACCCCAACTCTTTGAAAACAAAAAAGGCTTTATTTAAATGTACAGCTATATCGCTAGTCTTTGTCTTAGATTTTGGGAAAACAATAATAATAGGAGGTATGTAGTGAAATATTCCTCTTCTTTCTGCTTGACACATTTTTATGTTTCCTATTAACTAAGAGTTTCAAGTTTTTATTACATTTGCACATGTTGCTTGTCTCCCAACTGTTTTCTAGCAAGTGACTCAGATAGATAATGACCTGAAGGCCAGAGCTTCAGCTTACAACAATCTCAAGGGAAACCTGCAGAATCTGGAGAGAAAGAATGCGTGAGTAATTTAGAAGCACATGCTACTAATTGGTTTTCCATTATTATTATTAATATCCTTATTTTTAATTGCACTTCTTGAACAAAAATAACCAACAGTCTTATATGATTCCGATTGTTACTTGGAAAACACACAGTAACAATATTGTTTCATCTAGCAATGTGAAGTCACTTTGTGTTGTTTCAGAGGGAGTCTGCTGACCAGGAGTCTTGGAGACATAGTGAAGAAAGAGGACTTTGTGTTGGACTCAGAGTACCTGGTTACAATGCTGGTCATCGTCCCCAAGTAGGAAAATCTCTAATATTATGTGTGTGGTCAATATAATAACAACATTCTGATTTTGGAACTGCTTAAAATATGAAGATGAGTTGGTTTTTATATTGCCCTTAACACTGTTTACTGCTGATGTTTTTGCATTAAGGTGTTGCTTTATGTTTTAAGTTAGGTTCTAAAAAAAAAAAAAAAAAAAAGTGCTTGTTTTATTTTTTTGCAACCAGGACAAACTACACTGACTGGCAGAAGACCTATGAGACGCTGGCAGAAATGGTTGTACCTCGTTCGACTAAGTATGTGTCAAGTAGATCCAGTCAAGTATAATTATTAAAAAGTTATAATCAAATAATGTAAGTTGAACTTCTCATTAATCAAAGCCAACCTTAAACAAATCATTTTTCAGGGAACCCGATTTTTTTTTTTTTTTTATTATTAGTTTTTTTGTTTTTATAATAGTTTATAATAGTTACCTATTTTAATTTGTTTTAATAAGTGTGGAAATATAATACATATATTGCGTTTAGAGAACTTTAGAAAAAGCTGAGGGTCACATGCACTAAATTTGAGTTGAAAGTGAACTTTATTTAATTGATAACAAGCTGAACATACCAAACATGCTTTTTTTAGCTTTTCCGTATTTCCTTCTCTTTACGCAGGCAGCTGTTTGAAGACAACGACAGCGGTCTCTTCAGTGTCACGCTGTTTAGGAAGGCTGTGGATGACTTCAAACACAAAGCCAGAGAAAACAAGTAATTTCCTCTGATTTTTACAAACACAGACATGTTTGGTTGGACCTCATACATTGGTATACTGTAGGTATAGGTATTGCTTTTTAGCAATCCTTTGCTTTCTGTTTTCCTGACAATGTAGCTAATTTATTTGTAACATAATTTTTTTCCAGTGTGCAACATTTAAGGATACTTCTGTTCTATTTGTAAACAGACAAGAGTAAGGGTGAAATTGTCTTTTATGGTTTGATGTTAGAGAATTGCATTAAAGACAGTGAGACTATTGTTTTCAAATTGTCTCCTGAACTCTACTGGGGCTCTAACTTGAACCATGTGCTTCGGTCAGGTGAAACTAAAAGGGGGTATTTTAGCAGCAAATGCTCCAGGTGAGTCTGAAGTTAAACAAAGGATGAATATATAGAAAAAAACTTTGTACTCAAGGTTAAGTACTTTTAGGATTTGTTGGGCTGTTTCTTTTCCAATGGTTCTAAAAAACCCTTGGCAGAGTTCATTGCTTCACAAACATCCTTAAAAGAGTCTTCATTGGGTTGTTTAAAAAAAAGAAATATTCAAATAAATATAGAAATCATTACCGGCCCGAAATCTTAAAGAAAACCTGTAGGTTATGCCAAGGAAAATATATCAATGTTGTGTTTGAATCCCTGTGTAGAGTTTGCTCTGTCTCCCATTACATGTATGGGTTATGTTTATGGTCTCCTATTTTCTACCACAATTCAAAAAGATGATGGTTAGGTTAATATGTGTCTCTATGAAAAGTCGGTGTGTGTGTACAAAGACAAATAATGGACAAAGGATAAGGATAGATGAATGGAAAAATAAGATGTAGTTCAGTTTGGTAGCCCGTTTTCTAATCCACCAAACCAGCAAATGAAAGCATATCTACTGACTCAACTATCAGACGTCAAGTAATTGTATGAAAATACATCCACTGCATAATAATGTCCTTCCCTTCCTTTTATTGCCCATTTCTTGTCTGTAAAATTGAACTGTGAATAAAGCGCACTGGTGTTACAAATATGTTAAAAAACGTAAATTTACTTCAATGGAATGTCAACAAGTCTGTCCATCTGTTGCTCTTTAGAGCTTTATTTATATCTATTTTTACTAAAACATGTTAGCATATACATCGTGAATGTGCCGAGTCTAAATCGAAACACATTAATAGTAACGGCTAAAGAAGGTTTCCTAAAACCTTTACTGTTGTCTGACATTGAGCTTCCCACTTAGCATTACAGACAGCTCACTTGTTTGCTTTGTGTTTATTTGGAAATCTGTTTGCGTCCCTCACCAGCTCTCCACTGTGTTTCCCGGCTCAGGTTTACGGTGCGTGACTTCCAGTACAACGAGGAGGAGATGAAGGCAGACAAAGAGGAGATGACCCGTTTGTCCACAGACAAGAAGAAACAGTTTGTAAGACCGCTTATCGTCCACATGTTTTAAAACTTGACTCTCAGGTTCCGTGCAAGAAAAACCAACCACAGCATCACATATCCTCTACTGTACCTAACACTGTGCTAGCCCCATCCTTAAGGTCATGGGTCACCATTTAAATGTGCTGCCAAACCCTTCTCCCAACAAATCTTAAAGTCGTAAATCTAAAATATTTTTTAATAGATGAACCGAAGATGGGGAAAAAGAAGTCTTAATGAGATGCAACAGTTGTAAATGTGTTTAATAAATAAATAATATACTTCAGTGCTTTTTAAAGTGCCCTCTTCTTAATCACTGTCACTCATTCCTTAATTCACACCTTAAATGTCACTGGAATAAAAAAATGTGCAAAAAATCTTTCTATAATTTATTATTACGGGAAATTATTAACTCGAGTTAAAAAAAAAACATGTTGTTTGTTGCACTTCAAATCAGGAACTTGTTGGTATCTGGCTGGTAGATTCCTTAGGGCTGGTCATGTTTAAAGTAGGTCGCTAGCCGGAAAAGTGTGGGCACCCCTGTCTTAAATCCTTTTAACTAAGAAATATGTATTTTTTTACCAGTATTACTATTTTTCTAACTGCAGAGAATAATTTCTTCTTCACGTTCTTTTTTTAACATTAAATAATTAAAGTATATCATTAAACTATATGTGTATCTTTAATACTTCCCACACGGTTAATCTTTCATATCAACATTGATATTTTTCTCAGAATTAACCGACTTTGTTTTTGTCACTCAAGGGTCCTTTGGTGCGATGGCTGAAGGTGAATTTCAGCGAGGCCTTCCTTGCGTGGATTCATATCAAAGCTCTGCGTGTGTTTGTTGAGTCAGTATTAAGGTGAGAGCTAAATAAAATGTGGCATCAAAACACTTATCAAGTATTTACTGTCAAATAGTAAGAACAGTGGGATCAATGAGATATTTTTAAACGTTAATTTAAACATAAAACTGTTATACGTCAATGATTTGATTTCCCATAAATAAAATTTTTGTGGAAGAGTCGCTCCTTGTTGATCCTATTTGGCTCTTGCAGCCAAAATATAAAAAGGCCGGACTTGAATAGGGATTTCAATATTACATATGTAAATTTCTAAAAATGATCTGTTGTATTTGGACACTTGAAAGTGGAAATAACTGAATTTAAAAGAAAAAAGTGCACAGTAATCAGGCCACCCATATCTGTGCTTGTTGTTTGCAGGTACGGCCTGCCAGTCAACTTCCAGGCCATGCTGCTTCAGCCCAACAAGAAGAACATGAAGAAGCTTAGAGAGGTCCTGTATGAGCTGTACAAACATCTGGACAGCAGCGCCGCTGTCATCGATGTGAGTTTCAGCTACAGCTACGGGTTATGTGATGAAATGATCGTCATCATCATCATTGTTATATGAGTAGCATCACTCAGAAAGCTCCCTGCACTGTACGATGCTGACTTACACAATATCTACTGTCACTGTCTAAACAAACAATTATTGCATTTACACTGGTTTGATAAAAACCCGACCCAACACTTTTCACGTCTTAGTGATATTACGAATATTAATTAACTAATCTGTTCAAATTCTATTCAGCATTCCATGCCCACAGATAGATCATGTTTTTAGTCACTAAGTAGAGCTTCAATGTTTAGCCTAGCACTAAATTACCAACCCCACTGACTTAAAGACCAGCCTTAAATGATAAAAAACAGTATTAACACTCCTTTAACTTTTTTTATTTAGTCAGAACTCTAAACTTTAAAGACATTAGGGATTTCATGTGATTGACCTGTAGAGAGTAAATAATATTTGTGGAGTTAAGGAAAATTATTACATAATTTTAAAATGTCTTACAATAATAAAAAAAAAAAACTTATTTAGCCTATTTGGTCCGGTCCTCTTTTTGCAAAATAGCTTAAGCTGTGTCAGACTAGATAGAGAGCACTGTGAGCTGCGTGTAACCACAGATTGATTGCTTATTCTGTGATTATGTAGGCAATGTGTTGCAGAAAATTATATTTAAAGGACGCCTAATATGAATGCAAATTTCAAATTCTTATTTGTAAAAATATTTAGATCTTTTTTTCTTTTTCTTTTGGAATGCACTGCCTTTTTTTTTTAGCTCTGTGACATAAATCCCCAATATCTATTAATTATTGTTGCCCTAACATAGAAAATGTGATGCAATATGATGAGGTTTTAAATACTTTTGCACTGAGTTGTCACAGGGTAGATAATTGGACTACATTTAACAGTAGTGATGTAACCAAGGAAATCACTGACATTCGAATGAAGCCAGCAGTTTTATATGTTGTCAACATTAATTATTCAGAGAAATAGGGAAATCAGGTTTTACATGGTTAATCTTCTATTTTCATTAATATTCTGTGTAAGTGTAACTTGAGTTTTGTGGCCTCCAGGCTTCCATGGACATCCCAGGTCTGAATCTGAGCCAACAGGAGTATTATCCATATGTTTACTACAAGATCGACTTCAATCTGCTGGATTACAAAGTCTAAAAACCTGGCCAGTACCTTAATATGCTGTAATGTTTTGATGTGACATGCATACTTAACAAGCTTTAACTTATTTTTCTCTTGTTAACTATATTTCCCTGTTTGTTTGAACTTTTTAATTTGTATTCCACTGATCTCTTTTGTAATATTAACACTAACACAACAATTTAGTCTTTCTAGTAACAGTACAAAAATATTTAACTCTGGAGATTTCTCCTGTTTGCTTTTTTGCTTCTGGTCATGTGTCTGTAGTATCTTTTTCTGACATTCCTTTTTATGTTTTTAATGTAGAAACACGTGTGAAATCTAGGAATAATGTTAAAACTGTGCTTATTTATGCTTGATCTTTCAAACAGGTATTAGCCGCTTACATGTACAATTAAACCAGTGTATTCTATCTGTCGAACCCTGAAACTTATCAATTTGCTTCACTTCTGTAATTTGTCTGACGAACATCAAATTGATATATGTGCAAATTAATTGTTGTTTCTATAAAAATATATTCACAAAATAAACCACGTATTCAAAATTATTGTGAAAATAATGTCCCTTATGTAGAGTTTCTGTCCTCAATTAGGCACATTAACCTGTTTTGACTTAAGTAGAATTAAAAATGCAACTGTTATAGAAAACTGGCTAAATGATTGTAACTGGATTTTAGTTTCTCCCAATAAAAGCTGATAATATATTATGCCAAGAATATTTCTTGTAGTTATTTTCAATGAATGATATCTGACTAACATAGTTGACTTTGTAAATTGGTCCTTGAAGCTAAGTCTAAAACCATTGGAACATTGTGATATTTATTTATTTATATTTTTACAAACATTTATTTTCATTACTATACTTAATCCTGTAGTGGTACGATGTTTGTATATCTCTCTAATGCCCAGTTGCTGCTAAAGAGAGCTAAAATACAGAAACCCAGAAGGGTCAATTAAACTGAAAAGCTGCAACAAAGAAAATAATGGGAAGATCTTTTTATTTTTTATACATATGCACGGTTTTACAGATATGTCTTGGATCATTACATTTAATGTGTTTTCTTGTGTTTTCAATTTTTTATGTTTTTATCTATTGTCTGTGAAGCATCTTTGAGTGTGTTGAAAAGTGTATTACAAATAAAATGTACTATTGTTATGTTTCTGAAGGTTCCTATGAATAAAAGATCTGATAAATAATTATGGCAGAGTCTATTATATAGGGTTTGAATTGGTCTCTTCTGAACAAAAGACACAGCTCCTCTCTTAGATATTTGCAGACTCCACATACTTACATTTGTTATGGTATGACTGATAAAGCTTTTTCTAAGTATGCCTCACATAAAATTGGTTGACATAGATTATCACTCACTTTTAGGAATGTTTTATTTAATCTCTCTCACGCTCATCACTGGGAGTGACAGATCAATAAATCTGGATGTAGCACAAGCCTTGCAGTTCTGGTTAGAGGTGAGATTATGTATTCAACTCGCACATAGAGATGCATGGACATAAAACATAAAAATTTTACATGCTGGTACTCATGGGAAATGCGGTCTTCCTTCAGCCAAAACACTACCACTTCTGTCCACAGTGGCGCCAAAATCGAACGAAACGGAAACATTTAGTGTTGCATTAAGATATTTAACATATCTGTAACAAGTGGGTCCATTAAATTATTAGTTTTCATAAATGAGTTATGATAGGGCAACCCTGAGCATTCTCATAAGACAACAGAGCCTCTTTAGTCAGAGACTCATATAGATTTGTTGCATTACAGACTGCTGCAGCAGATTCTCCCTGCAAACAGTGGTCAGCATCTGAGAAAATCTGTGAACAAGCCAGTAACGTCTTCACAACAACCTTTAATGTCCCTTTGGGGAGTTAGTATTTTGGATTTGATTTTCTATGAAGAATGGCTTTTCCTATGTCAAGCTGCAGAAACAACAAACACGCAAACATTTAAATCTGTTTTTATCAAACTGCCCCGCACCTTTTCAAACGTTTTTTTTTCTTTTTTCTCACCATCAGAAAACTACTTGAAATCGCAGATAGTATTGATTTGCACGATGACGACGCTCCTCGTGGTTATGATGCTCGCGGCGTCTCGGTCAGCTGTGCGTCTGCGCAGTGCGTGCACTCCGCTCCTCTGCTGATGACGCACGACACCTCTGTGTGTGTGTGTGTTGATGCTTGTCAGCTGGAGCATCAAGCAGCAGCAGCAGCAGCAGGAGCAGCAGCAGCAGCTGATGTGGAGGATGAGGAGGATGCTGCTGCTCTGAGCCAATCCGCATCGTTTGGATGATTATCATCCCGATGGGTTGTGGAGGGAGTCGGGCGGACGCGAAAATCGAGCCAAGGTACCATGAGAGCTGGACCAGAGAAACAGAATCGACGTGGCTAACCAACACGGACGTGGAGACCCCCATTTTGCTTCCCAGCAGTAAGTCCGGATGCAGGGATCTCTCTCACTCCAGGTTGCTGCATGTGATAAGGGAAATTGTGTTGCACTGCAAAAAAATATTGCAAATCCCTACAATTCCCAGCATACACAGGGGCCATTTGTTTTAGTTAACTATCTTTTTGCTGCCAAAGGTAAAGCTGTGGAGGCCGGTTTGAAGGAGAAGAGGATGGTGACAACAGGAACCCAGTGTGGGAAGCAGGCCATCACCACCAATGGCTCCAACCACCAGAGGAGACCAAGGCTCTCCTTGACTGATGGACAGGGCTGTCATAAAGTACTTTCCTCCTCTCATGATAGGTGTAGGAAAAACAAAGTTATAATTAAAATATAAGTATTTTTATTCAGGAGAAGTAAGATATTCAACCCAACCTGGGTGTATGTGAAGATGAAATTGCTTTGCAGTTATATTTGAAAATTTTTATCCCTTTTTTTCCCACTATGGGTGAATTTTGGAACTCTCTGCTTTACAGATATGTTTTAAGTAAGCACTGAAGTCCTGTTTAAGCCTATTGTCTCAAAATAATTGGGAGGCTATTCTCCCTCTGGGTTTTTAAGCTTTGTTCAATCATTTACTGCATGTTTTGATCCTGCAGCAGCAAAGCATCCACAGATCAGAAAAACTGTTAATTTAAGACCAAAAGATACAGATGAATATAACTTATTTTTCCCAACTTCTTGGGAATCCTCTGGATATTGTTCAGAAACTGTGACATGTCAGCAGGGTTTTTACCTTTGGGTCTCTTCCACCATTCTGTCCAGTCTTTTTCTTTCTGCTGAATCATGAACACTGACGTTAACCAAAGCCACTATTTTACATGTTGTTCTGAGTACTTTTGTGACCTTTTGAAAAATTAATTGTTGGAGTATTTTTTGGTTGGCTAGCCAATTTTACTACTGTGTTTTCAAGGTGCAGGACAAAAGTTGTTTAATGCTGTCAGACGAATGTTCCACCTGAGCTGTGGATCTCTGTTGTTCCTTTGGTGGGTCTCTTCACTTCTATGATTAATACTCTTTGCCTCGCTTCTAAGTTTAGGTACATGGCTCTATTTTGTTACCCTTCTTGTATTTGTAGAAGGTCTAAAGCCTTTTTAATGTGACCCTGCTTTAAACCTCTCCTCAAAATGATACTTGCTCTGTTCCTTGGTCTTTTTAAAGCTATTTTCTCACTAATATCCTTTAGACGCCTCCGGGTTCTGTATTGGACAGCTGTAAACATAATAGATGAGGTTTGTTATTAAAGAGCATCGACATAAACAGTGGCTGAATGAATGTACATCAAATCAAATCAAATTTTATTGATAAAGTGCTTTTCCTAAATTTGAGTAACACAAAGTGGATGAAAAACGGTTTAAAAATAATCCATCACACAAAAAGATGTACATAGTTAAAAAGAAAACACATATGCTCACCTGTTACATATGCTCAGACATTTCTCTTTTTCCTTACACTTCCAAATTATGCCTTACTTTGAGTTACAGTCCCAATTCCAGGGATGTTAATTCCTCTTTATTTTTGATGCTGCTCCAAGAAAAACTAATATTTTGTTTGAAATGTTTTACAAATCTTTACTTGTATTACCTATAAGTTCAAACAGAGCTGTATGTACAATTCATATTCAATCAAACGGTTTTGGCATCAAGAATTTTCTGATTGTATTTAACAGTACATTGAATGCATCTTGTTACAATTTGTTAGCTTTGTCTTTAACGTGCTGATTATCTAACGTTCAATGTTGATTTTTAAAATATTTCTCACAGCAAAGCCCTCGGGACTCCAAAAGAAGAGCGTCGAATGAGGTGAACGCCTTGTCCAAGGATAGCCAGGCTGTCGCCGTCAGCAGCGCTGGAGATCCTGAGCCGGAGAACGCCTGCGACGAGAGATGAAAAAAGAGCTGCGACACTGTGAGGAAGCAAATTAGCTCGGTTTGCAAAAATATTTCGCCACACAGCAGGTCAAGGACTAGCAGGGGTGTCTGGACGATCTTTGCTTGTGACTTAGTGCCCCTCTGGCTCCTGAAGGCGGCAATTCACCTAACGGGGCACACCTGTTTACATCTCCACCCAAAGACCTCAAGATGCTGCATCGTTATTGCATGTGTGAGGAAGAGAGTGGAAAACCAAATGCCATTCTTTTCCTCCATGCACATAGTACAAATCAGGGAATTTGTCACTGTGTTCAGACAAATTTAAGAAAAACAAAAACAAAACAAAAACATAGAAAAGGAGAGATTACCCCTCATGCACACTATAATCTCAATCTGCACACCCAATGTGCTCTGTGTCGGGGCTTCCTTAAGAGTTTGCTTTAGTTCCTTGTGCAAATATACTCTTTTTTTGTTTTTAGAGTGTGCTTTTTGAACTCAGTCAGTGGAGTGAGTAATTTTCATTAAAAACAACCTAAAGTGCTGTTTAGGAGCTGTGATTGGGATGTCTCATGCTTGAATGCTAAAGACACTCTTCTCCAGCCTTTGCAAGATATTGAAAAAACAAAAAACAAAAACAAAAAAAACTACACCTGCATGTGCCTACAATTCCTCTTCATTTGAACAGAACTGTTTATTTTTCTGTATTTGTTATGTATGACGTGTTTTATTGTTCTGTTTTAGTCTCTCTTTTGTGTTTCAATGGTAAATGGTATTATTTACAACAATGCAACGTATAACATTGACAGGCTCACACTGATCTGGATGTATAAATCTGTATCATTGTGGAAAAGAAATTTGATTTACAAGTATTTTAGATAACAAGGACTCATGAAGTAAAACTCAGGAGGTCAGAGGTGATGAGGTAACCAAACAAACAATCAGCAGATGGTGATGTTGAGCAGCCGATGCTGCAGGAGGCTTTTAAGAACCAAGTGAAGGTTGTGATGTTTCCGTTGGGCTTGAATGTAAATAAAAGACAATCTGTTGGAAATGAATTCAGCCAGACTTGAAAAAGGGTATGTCTGCTTTTTCTGATTTTTAAGTCAGTCACACCACACTTTTGTTTCTAAAGTAAGTTTTACACTGAATACACACCCAAATTTTCAGTTTCCTTAATTCAAAAGCGCTGGTTTACAAAGTTGTGCCAGTTCCTTGGGCAGTTTCCTATCTGCTGTTCTTTCTCATTAGTCGCAAAATTTTAATCTATATATGTCCCAATAAATGTAGGAACTATTTTGTATTTTGATACCATTACCTGAACGGAACAGCATATAAATAAATCATTGAAAAGAAGAATTTTGTTTCAGTAGCCTTTGACTGGGCAATGCTTCTGACAGCAGCAGCTCCCTCTTTTTTCTCTCAGATTAATTCAGTTACATTCAAATCAGTTTATTTATGAATTCGCATGTGATCTCAAAGTGCTTTATAAGACAATACATTTTTTCCCCCTCATAAAGCGCATAGCAGCCTTAAACAATGAAATTGTGGACTTATCTATATTATGAAAACCAGAACTAAACCAATGCCTTCTTTATTTTACCTCATCAAAGCGACCTCTGCAACATTAGGTTTTAAATGGGTAGGAATAATCATAAAATCCAGGACTTGTATGAAAGAAATGACACCAGTGTTTACAAAATTATCGTGAAATGAATGATTAGAGTCGTTGAGGGTCTGAAGTGGCACAGATTCACAGTCATTAAATAAACTCAACCTAAAATAAAAATGTGAATATTTTTATAATGTTTTGGTATATTAAATAAAAAAGGTATATACGGTTAGTTATTTAAATGATATAGGTTTTGCAACAGTAAAAACTAGATATATCTTAAACAACAATAAAAAAAAATGATTTAATTTAATAGTTTAATCACATTATTTTATCACTGCTCTAATGAAACAAAAAGCCAGAAGGAAGCAATATAGATAAACCTTTTCATAAAAAATATCTTGTTTTATTGCGATGACGTCAAATTAATTTTCACACAGATTTTCACACATCCCTGATTTTAATTTATCATGGTGATGATAAATCAGACATCCTATAATGACAAGAAAAAATATCATGATAACGATACACGATATGATGAAGCACGTATATCACAGTGTACAGTAAACTGTCGTGCGTTGAGACCCGGCGGAGCTCCTCGCCGCCAGCCTTCTGCTCACTGGGGGAGCGGTTGACGCTCCAACGTTCCTGCGGTTCACAACTGAACGAACTCCAGGAGAAACTGTAGCTCGGGAGCATCTGCTGACATTTTGTTTATTCTTTTGTATGGGGGACATCAGGAATGGTCTGAAAAATGGCTAAGCGACCCGGGAGTAAGGAGAGGAAGCTGGATTCTTCTTCTTCACCGACCGCTCTTGGGAATTTGAACCTCGGAGACGCGAGCGTGGACTGCGGCGACGACTCCGAGGACTTGTCCCTGGAGGAAATCCTGACTCTATACAGCCAGCCGATAAACGAGGAGCAGGCATGGGCCGTTTGCTACCAGTGCTGTCGGACTTTAGCGCTCGGACACAGACGGCGAGGCTCGTCCAAGAACCCGGGGAGGATCGAGGGACCTGGGAATGTGCGGATCGGGAGAGACGGGGCTGTCTGCCTGCGCTTTGAGGAAACCACAGGTAGCGGAATTATCCGTTTCTCGGTGTTAAAACAACACTGAACAAGATAAACCACGATGGCGACCCTCCACATCCACCCCAATGTTACACATGAACGGAGCATCCCTGTAAAAAGGCCGTGTTGTTTTTGTTGGCTGCTTCTAGCCATGTGGCGTTCAGATGTGGCTGGTAAATCTTAAACACGGATGCTATTCTATTTTAAATTTTAACAATCGAGTTTTTTTCTCACGACAGTTTGGTCTATGTTCCTGCCTTAACTCAGGCTGTGGTTGATTTGTAAGACTATTTGAACCCCACGGTGGTTGAGGTAGCTTCAGTAAAGACAAAAAACCACGTGATGTATTTTTAAAAATTGTTGTTTCCATGTCAGATCTCCGCAATTTTAGCCAGAATCAGGACAGAAAGTGGCAGCAAGCCACTAGCAGAGCAGTCATATACCTGGGTTAGTGTTAATGATGATGGATTAGATGTACAGGTTTGAGATTGGGCTTGACAGCCTTGAGGAAACTTTTTAATCCAGGACAAAATTCAGCAAACGTAGATGTAAAACTTGTTTATCAAAGCAAAAAAAACAACAATTTAATTTAAGTTTAAACCTCTGATGCTTTGATCAATACCTATACAGCACCTTGTATGTAAACAATAGCAACTGTAGATGTGTTACAGAATCTAAAAAGAGACAACCAATAACAAACAAAAACAAAAACAGACAAATTAAAAGTTCTATAATTGATAAAAGTCAGCTCAAAGCTGAATGATAAACATATATGTTAGGTTGACTGTCTGAAAGATCCCTGTTATTACAGGCTGAAGGAAGACTTTTTTGATTGACCTAATAAAACTAACTCCATGGTTTTCCTCATGTGAAAGATGATGTTTTCTTGCAGCTCTGTAATATACCTAAGCACCATCTCTTATGTGATTAATTTGTTATTGGTCACCTTTTAAAATCTAAAAACATATGTTGTTTTTAAGGACCAGAACATCACAGGTTGGACATTTTGTCGGGTCATTTTTGTCTTTTGGTAGATTTCTCTGGAAATCTGCTTGTGTTTGGTAATTTTGGGCTGATTTTAGAGCACATTTTTAATGAGCATAATGAACATAAAAATAATTGATCAAGCTAGGTTTGATGTCATTTTCTCTAACCTGTTGGGCTTGGTTTGGTTCTGAAGTGGCGCAGGTGTGTAACAGGTTGGCTCGGTGC
>JAVLVB010000813.1:1235600-1270991 GCA_032876305.1 Orestias chungarensis
TGGATGTGGTGATGATGGACTCTATGATGGCTGTGTAGAACTGCACCATCAGCTCTTGGGCTAGGTTGAACTTCCTCAGCTGGTACAGAAAGTACATCCTCTGTTGAGCCCTCTTGATGATGGAGTTGATGTTGCTGTCCCACTTCAGGTCCTTGGAGATCGTTGTGCCCAGGAACTTGTAGGACTCCACAGCCATCACCGTCCTGTCTAGGATGGTGAGTGCTGGCAGGGTTGGGGGGCTCCTCCTGAAGTCCACGGTCATCTCCAATTTTTTTGCTGTGTTCAGCTCCAGATTGTTCTGAATGCTCCAGAGGACAACCTGATCAACCACCCGTCTGTAAGCAGACTCATCACTGTCATTGATGAGACCAATGACTGTTGTGTCATCTGCAAACTTCAGTATTTTAACAGAGGAGTCCATGGAGGTAGAGTCATTTGTGTACAGCGAGAAGAGCAGTGGGGAGAGTACACAACCCTGTGGAGCACCCGTGCTGATGGTTCGGGTCACTGAAGTACACTTTCCCAGCCTCACCTGCTATTTTCTGCCAGTAATAGTCAGTTATCCACTGGCAGGTGGAGGTTGGTACGCTGAGTTCAGTCAGTTTGATGTGTAATTGTCCTGGAATAATTATGTTGAAGGCTGAGCTGAAATCCAGGAACAGAATTCTTGCATAAGTTCCTGGGTGTTATTTATGTATAACTTCAGCGCGTGACTGAAGGGATATATTCATCTTCATTTCTCTTGATGCTGTCAGACTAGAGAGAGGATTTTGGTTTCTTTTTCATAAGTGTAAATTGATTGCAAACATCACCTTCAGCCAGGATTTGCTCCTCTGGTAAAGATGTGTTCAGAAGCCCTAAAATAAGGAGCTGTTATATAAACGTGTGATTCCAAGAGTTCTCCTATAGTGAGCTTTGGAGTTTTACTTTTAACGTGTCTAGAACTGAAACACTTAATCGATTTAATCGATTAAAATCAACTAATTTAGTCATAGATTAGTTATTGTATAATCATGTTTTACCGTAAGCGGACAATTTTTATCACAATCTAATATATCCGCGGTCAATATGTGGCAGCAATGACTAAATCATGCTGTGATCTACTGGTGGAGCAGTAAAAGAATAAATCAGCCAATCGTTATCCTTGTAGCCAGTTTTGATTGATTAAGATCAACACAAAGTCGCCTTACTTGACTGGCATCTCTTTCCTATTTTGAGGAGTTGCCAAGAGAAATTCAGCTATAGGTTATTTCAAAGTTAAGTTGAACATTTTGCTAATAAATAAGAAGGTGTCTGCATTTCATATTTTGAAGCTACAACTGGAAAGTTTGTTTTATTACTGTTTTTCCCCCCCCTTTTGCCTAAAGAGTTTAAATAAAGCGACTTAAAGATAGCCATCAGCCTCATGTGAGCCTGCAAGGAGAAACGGGTATAGAAGATGGAATAAATGGTTCTTGTTTACTTAATTTAGTCTCAGAAATAATCTGTTTACTAAATATTGTCTATGTCGTCAGAATATCGGTTTTTACTCTGCTGACATATAGAAACCTCCATGTGAAATATCAGAATGGACTGTTTGACGCTGAGAGACATGTTTCTAGACCTCAGCGGTTTGCAGCTGACACCCCATACATATGCAGGCTCAACAGTTTCTGACCCGCGGATATGAGAGAGCCACACCGTGTTCTGTTCCGGGCAGAGCATCCGATCCTGCTGTGGAAGCCCTCTTAGCTCGGGTTATGTAACCGTCTTTGTTGTGATGGCTTTGGTCTACTACTGCAGCAAAAGCTGGGGGCTGCAGGTGCAAAAGTATGGTAATGGTATCCTTGTTGTAGAAATAATATTCCTGCTGGAGATTTAACCAGAAGTCGGTCTAGTTGTAAATAAGAGATGTAAATGTTTGCGCACAACACAACCCTGTCCTGTAAATGGCTTTTAGTTTGTTCTTTGTTCTTGTCCCTATTATGTTTCATCACTGTCATCTAACAGTTATAATTTTTGAATTTATATTAGCGTTCAGAGAAGCAGTGCTAAGATGCTAGAAAGGTGTTATAATAGACGCTTTCTATTGAAATGATTAAGTCACATTTACAAATAAGCTTAAAAGGTAGTTTAAAAGGTAGCATATCAAACACAGTTGTTTCTATAAAACTCTCAAATAAACAAAAAAATCAGTTTCAGGGATGAATTTCTCTGAGCTACCTTTATGACGTTAGGAGAGGAAAGATGATTATTTTCTGTATTGTTCTTAGGGGAAGAATATAAATAGAATAAACAATAACCCTAATTCAACATTTTAAATAAAAACAAAAAAGCTTAACAAAAGCAAACCACTTTAAAAGCAGGAATTAAACTAATTATTAACAGTTTTTTAGTCCATGGCGTTTATTGTATTGCATAGATGGCATAATGAACCAGGTCACACAACATCCAAACAGAAAAGTAGAATGACAAACAAACACAATTTCTTTTTACCTCTTGCATCTAAGAGATTCATCATCCTCACAAAAAGTAATACAACTACAAATTTTATAATTATTAAAACCTGATAAGAAAAAAAACCTGGCTTCTCTAATTATAGCTGTTTTATAAAGACAGATTAATGTAATAACTGAATAATAGAGTATTATTGAGTATAAACATGACTGTATCGTGCTGAAATAGCTTTATAGTTTGTTCTCATGAAAACTGTGGCTACACAGCTTGTAGGTCAATGCATAATGTGGGAGCTTAGGCTGAAACACCCTAGGTTTTTCTTCAAGAGAATAAGTTTATTCATAAGAACAGCATTCCATTTCAATGATTCTCCAGGAAATATCCCAGACACAAACTAAAAGAGAATCTTGAATAAAGAGCAGCTTTTGTCACACGTCAAAAGTGCTCCCGGTTGTTATCGCTGCCTTTTTTCTTTTCTTTTCTAAAACTGTGATGCTAGACTCTGCTTCGAAGCGAAGCTGCAGAGCGTTCTGTGATTGGATTTTGTGTGATGCTTGAACTTTTTCTGAACTTTGTGGGTTCAGAAAACTGGAGCTGCTGCTCAGTTTCAAAGCTCCTGTGACTCATCCTGCTGATTTTTTATTTTTTTAAACATGGGTGAAATCCTGCTCTGCCTGCAGATGACCAGCACCTCGTGAGTGCTCTTCCTCATCATCATTAGCAACAGAAATCAACCTCACATGGACACCCCATAGTTTGAAGTTGTGGTTTTAAACCAAATATTTCAACACATATCTTGTGGACCTTAGTGGTGGAGTTTCAGGCTTGGATCAAATGCATACCCTCTTTTTCCCACCACCTCTGCACTTCCTCCTTACTCATCTCCGCCTTCCCCTCTTTTCTCCTTCCCCTGAATAAGATAAGGTTGCAATGTGGTTTGTCTTGTTCATTCCCTCTCACCAATAGCATTACACAAGGAACTCTGAGAGACGTGGCACTATTCCATTACAAACAAGTTTACAGAGCTATGTTAGCAGTGGGTTTTTTTAGCCATTAACATGTGCCAAAATATTTGACACCCCAGGAACTTATGCATGTTTTGTAAGAAACCTTTATTTGGATTTTATGTGATAGGCTAATACAATGTAGATTGTGACTGAAATAGAAAGAAAATTATTCTCCAAGGGGCTGATTTCCTTTTGTTTTTAAAGAAAAACTGGAAAGGTTTTACATAAGTTCCTTTGAACCTCTCAATAACCTGATGTCTCTAAATAAAACACATTGAAATCAATTGTCATTGTAATGTACATACAGACGTCCTTTAAAGGTTTTAGAGTTTTTTTTAGAGAACAAAAAAGCACCGGAGCAAAAAGCAGCCCTTAAATTTGAGTATAAAATACATGAACGTTTTACATTGTGATGACAATATAAGATAAGATTTCTGCTTTTTTTTCCCCTCTGTTCACTTCTCAGAAGATTCTATTGTAAAAATGTATTGAAATCTATGCAGTTTTTTCTACCTACTTCACGGATGTGCGTAACTTGTTGGTCTCGCACATAAGAAATCCAAATAAAACATTCAAATGCGACACAGTTTGAAAAACTTCAGAGTGAACCAACTTTTGCAACTTAGTCTTTGGTGTTATTTTGCTTTTAAATGACTAAAGTGAGACCTCCTCACTTTAGTCCTCCTGCCGCCACTGTTCAACGAAAGCCCTGTTTGCGGTCTGTAACTCTATCATCCTCTCATCTCTCTCTGTCTGCTGTGGTGCATGATGTCCTGCAGATGGATTATAATGTTACATAATAAGGCAGGAAGGAATAGGATATTTGTTTAGGCATTGGAACAGGATTATCAGCCGTGCTCTGTGACGGTGGATAAATGATACGAGCGTAACTCTGGGAAGCTCATATTTGCCCAGTAAGAGCGGGAGCAGAAAGTTTGTACAAATCTTTTTCTTCTTCTTTTTTTTTCATCATTAGAGTTAAAATTAAAAGCATCTTCTGTTTTAGCGGATATTGCATCCAGAACGTGTGGAAATACTCGATGCACCTGGATTAGCTCCACTTTCTTTTTCTTTTTTTGGGGGGGTGAAAAAACAAAAAGTAAAAGTAATAATTGAGGGCAGCGGTATCTTTATTTTCGACCAACCTGAAGCCTCTTAGCAAAAGTCCAGGTAGTCCACATTGTTGAAAGCAAACAAAGCTTTAGATTTCAATAGGGAAAATATTTAGCCTAGTTTTATAAGGAAATCTGTCGACACCTTTCCCTAGAAAACTGTAGTTTATTTTTTTAAATTAGGATTTATGAAATAATCACAAAGGAATATAAAAATGTAGTTTCTCACTCAATTTTATTTTTATTTTTTAATTGCATACAAATCAGTGGTGTTTTTTTTTTTCATTGTTCTTGGTCAAATTCACTTTAGTATTTTAGACATCACTATTCTGGTCATTGCCCCACTAAAAACATACAAATAGATACACACTAGTGCAACAAGCATAAGATTTTCTTGTGCAAAAACAACAACAAACCGATGTATTAGAATGGCTTAAAAAAATTGCATAAAAGAATTAACACAGGGCTAGAAGTTCAATACAATAATTAGTATAAAGAATTGACTTTTTTTTTTAAACAACGAAAAGAAATCCTTGTTTAAACACACAAACCATTATCAGTCCATAAAACACTTGATTACTTAAGCCAGCTCATTTTTAGCTTTGCAGAGGGACTTATGAGAAACACGCCCTTCTGCGTAGTCGAAGTTAATGATTTTTCACATGCTCAGTCAACGCCCTTTTCTTCGGTTCAGCAAACTCCTGGCAGAACAGGTCATAGAAAAGAGGTGTAGGATCACAATATATATATATATATATATATATATATTATAAAATATTATTCATCAGCATATTTTCTTTTTTCCTTTAATGGCATTATTACCTTGGTTTCTCATCATCCAAGAAAGATCCTATATTATTCCCATACTTTCTGAAATTTGGCCTTAAATGGATTTTTTAATCATCGAAGTTTTTTTTTTTTTTGTCTTGAGAACCAGTCCTGGGAGTGTCAAAAACCGTCAACAGGACTTATTCTGAATCATTTCTGTTTGCGTAATTTGTAATAGCAGTTGGTCCAGTGTCGCAAAAATGTGCTGTCGTTAAAGATTGCTTTAGAAATATGATAATTGCCGTACAGAAAACATAATTCACACAATTTTAGAAAGCTGTATCCGTTTTGCAGGTCCTTCCTTCCTGCTGCTTTTAGACTCTACAACCAGCACTGCTCCCAGCTGACCGCAGACACACAACGGACAACATACGCACACTGAAACACAAAAATATTACATGGTAGAGTAATATAAATGAAATTTCCCAGTGCTGCTGCTGTGACCCTGAGTATTTCCCCACTGTTGGACTAATAAAGGATTATCTTATTTTATCTTGAATTAAATTCCTTTAAAAAATAGTAATAGTATTTAATAATAATGTAAATTAAAATACTTTTTTATTAATATCCAAACCAAGGAGTGTAAATAACTGGCAAAGTAAAGATGGAGGTGAAAAGACAAAACATATGCATCCTAACCTTTTTTTGTTAATTGAAAAAGCAAAATATTTTATTCAATTTGGACACAATGGAATACAAATTATAAGTATTGCATTTTGAACCTGTCACAATTAGACAAAAAAGATGCAGAATGGACTATTATTTGCTTGTAGACGCCATATTTCTGAATTATAACACACTAATAAATTAAAAATAGACAAATTACAGTTTAACTACAAACTCAGTCAAAGTTTTAACTCTAATGATGAAAAAAAAAAAAAAAAAAAAGATTTGTACAAACTTTCTGCTCACGCTCTTACTGGGCAAATATGAGCTTCCCAGAGTTACGCTGGTATAATTGATCCACCGTCGCAGAGCACGGCTGATAATCCTGTTCCAATGCCTAAACAAATATCCTATTCCTAAAGAAACACACAATTTTAAAGCAGCCAGCTAAATAAAACAACAACAAAAAACTACCCTAAAATTAAAAAATATGTACTTTTTAGAATAAATCCGTTGCTGCTGATGGATTTTTCACAAGGTAATTTGAAGACCATTGCGGATAAATTTTTAGCACATAACTTTGTAGAAGCAAGCGTCAGGGGGAGGACATGTCACAGCAAGCCAAGCAGACAACGTCTTGGGAGTAAAATACCAGCTTTGTCTGGTGCTGGCTTAAGACATCAGGAGGAACTGAAACATCCTGCCAGTGGACGGGTCGTACCCTTCTCATTTATTTTAATGAATGAAAAGAAGCACAGCTGATTTGAGTGACCTTACTAGGACACGGATGCTTTTTTAAAAAAATGTAATTATTTTTGTTTTAGTTTGAGGACATGATTTGTGGCCCTTACTCTGCAGACGTCCTCTGTTTGTTTTTGGTTGATGCTCGGCGAGTTCGTTCCATGAGGGTTTGCAGACTGGGCAGAACGTAAAAGTGTTTTGACAGCTGTAAAGGTCATGGTGGCGGTGTGCTTTGCTGCAAGTGAACAAGTTTCAGTTGACCCTGGAAAGTTATTGTATAACTTAAAAAGTTCAAAGGGAAATTTGCACATTTGGAAAAACACATTTGTTTTAATATGGTTTTGCAGGTGATTGACTCCCTGGGTGTCATGATCTACAAAGCTCTGGATTATGGCCTCAAAGAGAACGAGGAGCGCGAGCTCAGCCCCCCGTTGGAGCGGCTGATCGATATGATGACCAACACTTGTCCAGACGAGGGCTACGAGGCCACCGAGGAGGAGAGCGAGTGTGAGGAAGACGACACGGACGAAGAGCTTGTCTCCGTTTCCTCTGCCAGTGCGGTGACCAGCATCAAGTCTTATAGAGACATCCTCTTGGTGAGTTCACACTAATAGAATATTAGTTGTTACTTTAGTTTGTCTGGGGTTGGGGTCTTATATATTAAGTTTTGCAAAGGTTTACAAAACTAGCTCTGCTATGATCCCTGTAACTAGTGATGCACCGATAAGAAACTTTGAGCCAATATCGGATATTTTTATAGTTTTGATATATTTCCTTATCCTTTCAACATCTGGGGGAAGAAATCCCAAACTACTGACGTTCCTTCTATGGATCAGCTAAACATATCATAATCAAAAACGGCAACGTGATAGAAATAGATATCGATTGCTAATGGATAATTTACAGTTATTGGACTAATACCGTTATTTTGAAAAATAAGTGAAATCGGCTGATAACGATGTTGATGCAGATATATCGGTACAGTACTGGAGGATAAGAAACTGTTGCTTTTGGTTTGTTAACTGCAGATTAATGCCCCCCTCACATAAACTAGACTAAATAGTGCTTCTTTTTTTTTCTTTTTTTGGCAGATTTTGTCACCACAACTATAAACTTCTGATCTGATAGTTAGATTTTGGTCCGATTTTATCTTTGTTTGACTAATTTGTGTAATGATATCTGACACCAAATCTGGTAACTGTTGTCATTTTAATAAATTAAGTTCAAGATCAAAATATGTCTTTTACTAAAAAGATCCGTGTCAACATACTTAAATGTAAAAGCAGGAGGAGTGGCGTGATAATTGTTTTTGGTACAAACAGCCTATTTGATCCAGCAAATGCTTGGCCGTAAATACTTTCACCCGTCAAAAGTCATTTATCCACTAGAAACAATTAGCCTCGTCATCCAGGCCACGCCCACCAGGCAAACATGAAAATAAAGTCATCCTTCTGGTTCTCCTCTTTGTTAACTCAGATTTGGTGAAAGCTGTTTTTCCTAGCAGTCCACTTTTGTTCCCTCGGTACAATCAGTCGAATACCTGAGAGGGCGCAGCCTTAAATGATGTGCTGGTAAAGATAGTGAGACATTGGTCTTTTAACCGGATCATCAGGTTTGACTTTGATAATTTTTTTCTTTTCAGTGGTTTCAGTGACGTTTTCAGTTTGCTGTTATGGACAAAAATAAAAGTCTTCCTGTCTGACCTAAAAAATGTTCAGGTTGGTTTCACTACCGCCAGTTATTGTCACACCAGTTAATTGAAAGCTATGTTTTGATTGGTTCCAACTCTTATACACATATGCTTTGATGCACAAATAAGACTAATGTTGCAATAATCTGATTAGATGACAAATATAAAACATCTGTTTCTATTCATTGTTTCTCTATTCATTCATTGATTCTGTATACGCAAAAAATAAACGCCACTGATCCTTGCTCACTACAACAACAAAAAAAACAACACATGAGAACACCTAATGAAAAATACCCAGTTTTATTATTTTCTTAATAATATTTTATTAGCCAATACTAGGGGTGTCTACTAGGAGTGATAGTGATCAGACTATGTTGGCCTACATCTAAAATCTCTAATATAAGCACTGCCATAAGAGGAGTTTTTCCCAGCATTTAAGAATACGAAGAAACACAATCACTAAAACAGTGTTTGTTAACAAGTAACAATTAGCAAGAGCGATGGTGGTTGCTGTAAACCACGGTTCTCTATTTGAGTAATATGGTTTAAGCCCTTTCTAATATTTCGCACTACAAAAGTAAAAGAAAGTATGACTGATTCATCCAGATATTGTATTGGGTTAACATTGGTATCGGGTTGTATCAGAACATCCCCACTGAATACATAGGAGGACATCATGAGTTAAAAATGGGAAAGAGCTGAAGGGATCATCATGGAAGGACAAACTTCTGCACCAACAGATATCACAATTAGCTAATGTGACCAAATTTAGAGACGACTGGACTGAAGGACAGCATAGAAGGGCTGATCATGGCACCACAGGAGCAGACCATGAGCACCGGAGTATTAGAAACACACATCTACCCTCCAGCAACGTTCCCTCTAAGCTGCGCGCATAAAATAAAATCCAATGTAAACTATACATTGAGCTCAGACATCAGTTTTGACTATTGACCAATGACATAAAACGATCTAACTCGGTGAGTCACAGGTGTCCAGCCGATGATACGATACGGTTCACTTACGCTGCGCAGCCAATCATCGTATGCTATACAGCTTCGGAGCGTGACGTCACTGCTCTAGCTGTAGGGAAATGAGCGCCATCTTGTTTGGCAATAAACATAACCGAGAAACGACTGTCTCACAGATATTTTGAATTTTGGAATGTAAGTTACTTAAAATAATTTAGCAATGCTTCAAACTTTCTGCGTTATTGAGTGTAATGTCCGATCACACGACCCAAACGGGAAAACGGTGGAAAACGGACTTTCGTTTCACTGTTTTCCTGCCTGTACACAAGAGGAGGTTAAGCTATCGGAGCCAAGCTTTCGGAGCCAAGCTATCGAAGCTAACGAAAAGGAGACGAATGTCCTGGGTATCAGCGGTGAGACGTCCGGATATTACGTTCTCCAACATCCCAAGATATCTACAAGTTTGTTCCAGACATGTCAATTCTGGTGAGTGTCCAAATTTGCTTTGTTGGTGTTGTTTCATATTTTTTTGCTCTGATTTTGTCCGGGTGTACTCATGTTTAGTCATGTTGAGTTCATATAAGTCGGTCAACCTTATTTAGGTCGGGCTTATATTTTTATGTAGCATAGTCCGAGTTTTGTCAGTGGAGGTTATTCCATTATTATGAAGTAAATTATTTTACTAGTGTTATCAAATTTACAGTATTAATACTGATGTGTGTTTCGTTATGTCCACTTCAAGGCAAACCGACGTATGAAATGGATGAGCTCAATCCAGACTGGGTTCCAGCACTGAATATGGGTCACATCATCGCCACAACGTCGGACCGACATGCGACAATTAAAGAGGCGATACAGCAAGACCATGGTGGGGGAGCAAGTTACAGAGACTGTGACAGATAAATAATGAAAACCCAGTAGCAGAGTCTGTAGAAGAAGAGCAGGTTGGAGAGGCGGAGGAGGAAACCAGGAGAGGAGCTCAACACGGCTGCACACTCTGAAGAGGAACATGAACCATTTGTGTTGAAATATGTGTAAAGGTGGAAGTGGCTGTTTTGTCTCATTTAATAAATAAATGTGGTAAAAATTCATGAAACGTTTGATTCAAGCACCATTTTAAATGGGGCAAATCACTGATATTAAAAGCACACTAATGGGAGTTGCTGCTGTAATCTAATTCTTATAATAAGCCATGTAACTGTCTATGATCCCAGATTTATAACAGGTGTAATACTGGTGTGTGGCCATAGTGCGCACACCTGATGTTGCTCACATTTGTCGTCAGTGTACTCGGAGAGCTCGTGTGCCCCGACACATGAAAAACTAGAGGGAACATTGCTTATAGGGGACGAGCATGCTTTGCAAAGATTCCCTAAACACAACGTAGCTATTTACAAAGAGGAAAGTAATACATTGTGGCCATAATCATGGGGCTGGTATAGTGACTTAAAAACATTGGTGCAGAACAGATACTCGAGATCCCTAAATCAAGGTGGGAATCACCCACGGGTGATGAAGAACGATCGAGGACGTATACTTTATACAATTAATTATTTAAAGCACTCCAACAAACGCTTTAAGCTTTAATTAATTGTGTTTTTTTCCCCTTTGACCTCTGTAGATATGTTCATCCCACCTGCCCAGCCCATCTGACGCTCCCAACCACTACCAGGCGGTGTGCCGGGCTCTCTATGCCGAAACCAGGGAGCTACATACCTTTCTGAAAAAAATTAAAAGTGCCAAGGAGGTGAGAAAAATGTTAAAGTTACCATAAGTTATGTTTTTTCCCTGTTTTTAAACTTCTTTACTTCACTTGGTCAAATTAGTTACATAACACATAATAATCAAGAGCTTATTTAGTATGGCCTATTTTCCTTCAAAGACATGCTTGTGTTTTCCTTCCCAAAATGATGTAGATTTGTACCTGAATCCTTCTCCTTTACATCCTGTTGGATGAAGATTGTAAAAACATAGTTTGATCATTAAAAACATTTATTTAGTCTTTCTATTACCTCAAAGCAAATTTTAAAAGCTTAAATGATACCAACCTTTTTTCTTGACTTAAAAAGATTTGTGCTAAGCGTATGAACAACAGAGCAGAGAGTAACTTTTACAGCATATTCGTTACAGGCACAGTCATCACTGTTATTAAAGCCAATTTGATTATTTTATTAAATCTTGCGCGACGCTGACACAGATGCTTATCGACTAGATCATGTGAGACATCGACTCATTACACAACCTGGTAACACAACAGGTAGTTTGACCACAAGTTGCTTTAAATTCAGCGGGTTTTTTTTTTCCCCCCGTCGTTTCGTATCGGCTAGAACCTTCGTAGGATTGAAGGCGAGACGCAGGAGGAACCTGAGAAAGACCTCAATGAGCTGCAGAATGCAGATTGGGTAAGAACGATATAGACTCAACACACTCGCCATGTGGTGGTAAACACCAAACGGCTGCATGAACCTGACCAGTGCTACGCATGTTTCCGCACAGGCCTGCTTCTGGGTGCAGGTGATGCATGATTTACGCAACGGTGTGAAGCTAAAGAAGGTCCAGGAACGGCAGTACAACCTGCTGCCCATCGAGTACGAGCTCACCCCGTACGAAATGCTGATGGACGACATCCGCTCCAAACGCTACAAGCTGAGGAAAGTCATGGTAAAAGGCCTTTTCTCCTTCTTTGTGCTTCTTGTTTTAGCTTCATGGGTCCTTTTTAATTTGAGTGCACTGATGCCGTTCCAGCTGAATGGAGACATTCCTCTGCGATTAAAGAAAAGTGCGCACGAGATCATTCTCGAATTCATCAGATCACGGCCTCCGCTTAACCCCGTAAGTAGCTCAAGGGATATCATAATGCGACACATAAAAAATTATAGTCATTAATCTGAGTATATGTGGTGTTCTCCAAAACGCTTTTTCAAAACACCTTGAAAGCGTTTCCATTTTTTTAAAATTGCAGTGCGTTTATATATTATCTGGTTTATTCTGCCAGGAATAAAGAAACTAAAAAATACAATTTTTTTTAAATCCTATCAAAATAAAGCTGTGGGTTCAGGCTGAAGAGAAAACTGGTTGAAAGTGCGTAGATGATGAGCTCCTGTAGTTCTTGTTACTTTAAAGCAACTCGACTGAACTGAAATAATTCTCAGTCAAACTTTATTGTGGCGTTAATTTCTACGAATGTCGCAGGTTTCGGCACGCAAGCTCAAGCCTCACCCTCCACGTCCTCGGAGCCTCCACGAGCGACTGCTGGAGGACATCAAGGCGGAGAGGAAGCTCCGGCCGGTGTCACCCGACATGATTCGAAGGCACCGTCTAGGTGAGGCGCTTAAAAACATGTTTGCAGGGTGGCATTTCCAACTTACTATGCACTATTAGTTTGCCATTTAAAATTAAATGTTTCAAATTACAGGGTTACAAATGAGTCTTAAAAAGATATTTCAATTTCAATTTCCATGTCTGAAAAATAAATAAAATTGATTGGATAGGATAAATGTTTGCATTTCCAGGTTTATATTGTTATTCTTTAACTTGTATAAATGCACAAATGAAATGATTAACTTAAAATTTTCATATTTCATTTTAGGTTTGTCATTCAAATCATTGATATCTTTGTCTTTTCCTACATTTTTTTGGCCTCTGGATCTTTTGAGATAATTATTTTTTTAAATGGACACGTGGATCTTTAAATAGGTTTTGGTTTTGATGCCAAAGACTTAAAAATCCTACTTGTGGATGAACCTGTTAAACAAGTTTAATTTAAATATGAGGAATATAAGTTGGTCCGTGTCCCAGAAACAGCAGGAAAAAAATGTCCCTCATTAGAAACTATGTTTGTTGTTGATTCAGTTCAGCTGCTTTAAAAGTTCTAACTTTCCAACATTACATTATTTTAACATTTCCTTTTTCTTCCATTTTGCATTTCCTTGGGCATTTCTGTGTCAGTCATGCGGCCTCTAAGCATGTCTTACAGTTTTGACTCATCAGGTAATCTGTTCCTGTTAACCGTGTTTCATTCCAGGCTATTTTTTAAGAATAAGCTTCGCCTTCACCATACTTTCAACACGTTTACCTTAGTTTGGTTGGTTGTCCTGCCTGGTTGTTTAAGTGGCCCACTGATGTCACACACTGCTTACTTTGTTAAAACCGCCTCAGGAGACGTGGAGTCGACACAGTGCACCCCCGATCGGAAAAATCTGTGGTATTTAAACGTTTGTTTTTCTGGTGTTTCGTAGATAATAATTACATAACAAAAAGAAGATTAAACATGGTCAGAAGCTTACATACACTCATGTCTTTTAATTGGAGCCATATGGATTGACTAAACTGCATATCTGCACTTATTTAACAACAAATTGCTGCTTTGAAATACTTTTCAGAATAATGGTCTATTTTTTTAAATACTGGGAATCATTATCTAGCTGTAACAGCCAATTATGTCCCAACTACAACAATCTAGCCTCCTGTTTTATATGAAATCAGACAGTGTGAGGTTTTCCTTCTCATATCCCATTTCCCCTACTTTGTGCTATGCAACAGTAGCACAGCAGCTGACACAGCATCATGCTACCACCGCCGTGCTTGGAAGGAATCTACTAGAATCATTTATCTTTCGTCCAAGTGAATACTTTATATATTTTTCCACAACTTGGCAAAGATGCAATACTCTAAAGTTGACCTTCATCTCCATAATTAGTGTTTGTAAATTTCTGACCTACACATGAAAACCGGGAGTTTTCGCTCAGCTGCTGCGGCAGTCTTGGCTCTGCCTCTGCAGCCCTGGTCACTCTAATCCGGCCTGGCTGATGAATATAGGGGGGGAATTATGTAACGCTGCCTTCGGTGGCTTGCCTCCCATGTAGGTGATCAGCAGTTTTGACGCGGCGGTAATCCTCACAGGAGGATGATTGTAAATCTTTGTGCTGTGGCTGCACTCAGCGTCTTCCTCTGGTCTTTTTTATTCTTCCCTTCACGTATATATTTCCATTTGTGCTTTTTAGCTAGGCTGCACAACCTGTTCATGCCTGATTGTAGAGGACCACGGCACGGTCTCTAGTACCATCACACTTGCTCTTATCCTTTTTGTCCAACATTAGAAGGAAACATTTAACTGTTTGCACTCCAACTAAAGGTGATGTTTGCTTAATTTTCCTTCAGGTGCGGGAAAAAGCATCAGCACGCCTCAGGACTTGTGCCGCAGTTCAGGTAAAGCACAAACCTCCGGGCTGTTTAATCTCCGTATCCGGGAAGATGGTCTTTAATATATCGTGATAAGGTTTTAATCGTCTTAGAGGTGATGTACAAAAAGCTGAATGTGGCATTTTTGTCCAGCAGACACGCCTCACGATCAGAGGAAGTTGGCCGGCAGCACCCAGTCTCTGGCCAGTGGGGTCACAAGAACCCCTCAAAGAGTCCAGCAGCTGAGCCAGAGGAAGAGGCTGCTCAAAGCACCCACGCTGGCCGAGCTCAACAGCTCTGAATCCGATGTGAGTTCTTCCAAGCTTCTGATCTCACAGATGGAAAACGTGCACGTTTGTTTGGATTCATCCAAAGGTGTTATCATGTGTCTTTACAGGAGGAGCCCACAAAGAGCAGCTCTAGTCTGTCCACGTCTTTGGCGGAGGACGTGTCTCCTGAGGCTGTCGTACACAAGAAAGGTACAATCTGATCTTTGCTACAGCTGCATTATCGGTCACGCCCTCAATCTCTGCATACATTCCTTATTTCTTATGTCTACGTTTCTATAGCTCCTACGAAGCTTCGGCTGGACTCTGCTGCTCAGCCAGACGGGCACCAGCGTCTGCAGAGGCGGCGCTCCGTTGAGAAGGAGCCGCCGGCCTTCGTTCGATCTTTCACACCGTCAGCCAGACAGAACTCCAAGTCGTTGGTGAGTTGATTTGGCGAATTATTTGCTCTGATATTACTTCTTTGATAAGAGTGTTGCGTATGTCCCTAATATTTAAAAACAAAGTTACATTAATCTATGCTTTTGATTAATATGTTTATATTGGAGTTTTGAAGCTTTTAATAGTTATGACACAGAAATCTGTTATTTTGTTGACTTATCACAGAACGGGAAAACAAGTTTGTTTCCAGCTTCTGACTGATTGATCGTTGCTGCCGTCGTTATTACTGGGTAGTTGACGGACTCCTAAATGTCAGATTTTTATTTTAATTTTAATTTTTCATCAATCTTTGAAACTAAACTATTCGTACTTACATTTGCCATTTCACTGCTGCCTAAATGGCAGCTTAGTAAAAGGTTAATGACTGAAAAGGATCTTTATAAGCAATTTCTCGAGGTGTGGTCAAAAAGGAGATTTACATTTTTTTTTCAGAGCAATCATTACTGGTCAAGCCTGTCAAAATAGAAATTTTTGGCTGGTTTCTGAACAATCAGTGCATTCCTAACAGTGAACTGTCCAGCCTGACCATCCAGTCGACTCAGTCACAGTCAACATGTTAAAACTATAAGCCAGTGGGTTTTTTTTTGCTGCAACTTTTGGCCTCTCGCCTCTGTGTTTACAGGACCTGAGTGGCTCATGCCTCAGTACAAACTATATTATTTCTTTTTAAATGTATGTTTAATATGTATAATAAAATGTTTAGTGTTTTTTTTTTTTTTTACACTGTGTACATGTAGCAGCAGCAGTAGAAGTTTAAAAAAAACGTCAGGTGGATGTGCTCCTGTCCTGTGACTGCTTGTTTGTTTACAATGAGGTCACCGGCTGAGCTGCCCTGCGCTCAGTCGTGTGATGCTGCCACGGCTGACAGGATGTCCTTGAAACCACAGGACCACTGCGTTAACTAAGCCATTTGGAGAATATATATTTTTTAATCTCGCTACTTGTTTTAAGGCCTTCGGGGCTTAAAACCCTGATTCCTCTAATGTCTAGGTAATGTTTCACTAGTGAAACAGTTAGCATTTAAAACCAGCAATTAAGGAGCTTTAATGTTTATTTCAGCTGCTTGTTGAAATGGTAAATTTAATGTTTTTAGCTAATGATGCTCTGGTTTGAAAATTTGGGTTAAACAAAAATCAGTATCCAGCATTTGTATTGCTATTATGGCTAATTGCTGGTATTTATATCACAATCATAAACCAAAAAGATGTCACCATGGAAAGCAGTCTAGGCTTGATTAGATGCTAATGGACTTCTTTGTCAGAGATGATATATTCTTTGGGAGGTTTTTGAATCTTTGTGCGTCACTACATTTACTTAGTAGCCCTTAGTTGTAGAGTCTACATGCAAAATTTTAGCTCTTCTGATGCTTCTTCCTCTATATAATAAGCATATTTACTCCAGTTAGCCAAGTTGTCTGAAAGACTTACTTGCAGTTGTGTGCTTTTTATATCATGCTGCAGCAGACTGGCGATCCCAGCAGCAAGGTAACTTCATCCGTGTCCTGTTTGCTCATCACCGTCTGTTTTTTAGGCTGTCTGTTGTTCCCTTTTAAGATATCAGATAACACATAGCAAACAGGGTCTAAGTGAAGCAAAGCATGGTCGTTTTAAGTTTCGCCTGTTTTGTACAAGTTGGAGGCAACTGCTGAGCTCTTTCTGAGTCTATCATGGTTCAGTTTAGAAATGCATGACAGATAATTTGAAGTTTTTGTTAAAACCATTGGATTAGCTTTTGTCTGTTTTTGGTTGTTACAAAAATAAAATCCTACATTTTTTCCTTTATATAAAGCCACTAAAGTTAACGTAAAATAGATTATTATGTAACTGATTCTGTTAATATCCCCTGAACAATGGCGTTCCCTTATTAAGTTCTCCCAAACACGCTGCATGTGATTAGCCTGTCGGACTACAAGGTGCTGCTGTTTCAGCCTCAATGTTCTGTTCCCTCTCTCCGACCCCGCTGGTCAGGTGGAAGCAGGCTGCAGCTCTCAGGTCACGGTATGTCGCTGTTAACTATGTGCACATCATCAGATTATCCCATCAGAACCGCTGTGTTGGGGGAAACCATATTCAGCACTGGATGATTTGTTTTTGATTCGTTTTATTTAGAGTTGCGTCTGGGTGGAGTGATTGAAATTAGCTTAGTCGACTTTGTGAAACAAGAGGAAAAGAGCAGCAGGTTTTGTCTCACTTCGACATCCATGTTAAAATGCTTCATCTAAGATGTTTTTTTTATATGCAAAATGTGTAGAAAACCTTAGTAAACATACTGGACGTTTATGGATTTTTAACTACAGGTTCGACATTGTTGTTGTTTTTTGTTAACATTTTCCATGAGGCATTAATTGCTTTGTGGTTTCACCATCCCAATCTCAGTGCATGTCTGAAGAAGACGCCTTAATCCCAATATTTGTTTCTGTATCTATGAATGCCAGAGCGGGTTCACTCATGTCGTGTGTTTCTTGCAGGAGGAGTTTGGTTACCCGGTGGAGTGTCTGACTCTGACCGTCGAGGAGGTGATGCATATCAGACAGGTTCTGGTTAAGGCAGAGCTGGAGAAGTTCCAGCAGTACAAAGATGTCTACAATGCTCTGAAGAAAGGAAAGGTAGAGTTTGCTTGTCAACTCAAAAATAGTAATTTGAAGCGTTTATCTTAGTGTCAATGTGGTTGAGTGTCGTTCTGATTATTATTTTTTTTTTTCTAGCTTTGCTTCGTGTGTCGAACAAAAAAGTTCTCCCTCTTCACCTGGTCATATACCTGCCAATTCTGCAAAAGGTAAATCAATGCGACAAGTTTTAACGAAACCAAAGAATTTGCCAAATTTCATTTCATTTTGTTAGCATGGTTACTCTTTACATTTGTATACTCTCAAACTTTTAGATTAAACTAAATCTCAAAAATTTTGGTTTAACATAAGATACCTAAACAGAAAATAAGTTAATATTTGAATGTTAATGTTTAAAAATGACATTAGTTTATGTTTGTTTTTTTATTTACAGGCTGGTGTGCGCCCAGTGTTCCACAAAGGTAGAAGGCTGTTGAAACTCAAACGTTTAACTTGTATTAAAAATACCTTGCACTCTTAAAAGTTCAACATGTAGTTTATAAACAGCATTTGAATCATTTTAATCACTGTAAGTAATTTATTTATCCCAGATGCGGCTACCCTCTAAGCCGTACTCCACTCTGCCCATCTACTCTCTGGGTCCCAGTGCAACCGCTAAAGATGTCGCTCGTGTTGGTTCGGCTGCGCCAGAGCAAGAAAAACGCACGCCTGCGCCCGCGTACGGCAGACACAGCCTACGCCGAAGGTTGTAGTTGAACTGGGCAGAAAGATTACAGCAAGTCTGATGTGCAAAACCCTAACATTCCTCTCCGCTCGCAGGTTGTCCAAGCACAGCGGCAGCAGAGACGGGCAGTCGCAGGACGATCTGGAGCTGCCCAGGGAGCTGACGGAGGACTGGACTACCATGGAGGTCTGTGTGGACTGTAAGAAGTTTATCACGGAGATCATCTCCTCCAGCAAACGCAGCCTGTCGGTGGCGTCGAAAAGAGCCCGCCTGAACCGCAAAACCCATTCCTCCTACATGGCATCCTCCAAGTCCATCAACTTCCAACGTCCTATTAATGAAGTATAGGACCAGCCCAGCGAACTTTAATCAAACCGTCTCCTTGGACAATTATTAAAATTTAAAACAAAAGCCAAATTTGACAAGAAATGCTTCCAAAAAAAAAAGAAAAAACGTAGGAGTTTTGTTGCAAATCTGGAAGTAGTATCCCTCTCAGGAAAAGCTGCAGTTATCACATTAGCAAGGATGCTGAGGAAAATGTGGAAACAAAGCTGCCCATGCACATTTTCAAGAGCAGCGGAGGAGCAGTGGCGCTGCTGCCCTGTTTCTTTTCCAAAATCCCTAAGAAATCATATGATGCAGAAAGCCAAAAGCTGTTGTTATATCATGTTAATATTGCAGAGGCTCCCAATCAGTGTCTAGTGGTGATGAGCTTTCCGGTTCCCGTTTACTTCTTGCACTCAGGAAGATTATCCGACAGAAATGCACTGTTCAGTCTCTAGTAAGGTCTGCTGGTGCAGATTTCTCATCCTTCCAGCAGCTTTTATTTTTTGTATTCTGCCAAAAGTTTGATCTTCTCATCAAGATCAAATAATTATTTTTTTGCTGTTAGGTCCCATTACTGAAAGGCTCAGATTGCCTGTATTTTTCAGGGGTGGATTTTTTTTGTGCTATTTATGCTAAATGTATATTCATTTATGTGCAAGGTGCCAAAATGTCATTTCTCTGCCTTTGTAGATACTGACCTATTGTACATTTATGTCGTAAACTAAATAGGGGTGTCTTTACTTTCTCCTGAGATCCAAAGTGGGCTGCAATCGCTTTACATGAAGGGTTTTAGAATTTGTACAAGTTGTATATTCTTATGGTTCCGAAAGTTAATTATATTTAAAAAAATAAAATGAAATAATAATTTTACTATTTTCAGGATCTCTGACCTCAGCAGTTGTTTTTGTTAAAGCTTTCGGTCATTTTAGTAAATTATACTGGGTAATGAGATTCATCAAGCACTTTATTTGGACCAGATTATTGTTTAAGTTTCTCTAAAAATAAATAATGCATTTTAAAAATGTCCCTTATAAAAAAAAGACCTTACATGTTTTTAAAGCTGATTCAAAACAAGTTGTCGGTGAGCGTTTCTCAGAATTGAATGTAGACATTTTTAAGGATTAATTTTAGACCAAATTTTAATGATTGTCGTGTCAGTCCTGCCCACACACACGTCACAAAATAGAAACAAAGCTTAACCAGCCTGTTTAACAACATACGATGCCATGTTTGAAAAAGAAAGGAAAAAAAAGAACCTAAACAACGAAGCAATCCGTAAATCCAGTTTTATTTCTGAGCTCTGTAAGGAAATGTGTGCATGCTTTACTGAGGACTGTATGTTTTTATTAGGAAAATTCTAATAAAGTTTCAATGATTCTTAAATTTGACTCAGTCTATCATTCTTATGATTTAAATTATCCCATATGTTTCACGAACGTGTCTATGTTGGATTGCTGCTATGAGCCGGACTGTTGGTGACCCGAACAGCGTAAAGTGGTTAATAAAAATTTATTTTACAAATTATCTGGATCGTCAAGCTCTAAAACTAAGGCTGTCCAGAAGTTCCAGTTTAAATATTTACCTAAAAGCAAATAATAAAATGTTTAATTACTTTAGTAAGTAACTAAGGAAACATAAATGTAAGATCACCATCATAAACTCCTAATTTAGTATTTTTAAAGGTTTCTGTCATGAGCCTCAAAAGTGCTGCCATCAAATAAAGAAATGTAAATACATGTGAAACTAAATAATACTGGAGATAAATACAATTCTAAATGCACAACTCTTTACATTTTAAAGTGATTATGCTAAAATCCTATTAATCTCAACACTTAAGTATTTAAATGTTTAAGTGGACAGCAGAGGGCGATAGAGGCACTGTTAAAGCGCTAGAAATGTTGTCTCACGTCTTGAAGGGTGTTTAGAGACATCTGGTGGTCGTAGATCGGTGATGCAGGCAGTTTCAAATCAAAACCAAAGTCGAGATCAACCAAAAAAAGTCATACTGGCTAAAATAAACCTGTAGGATACAAACACCATGTCTACAACAGGCTATTTGAATATGTGGAACCTTCTTTAAATTTATGTAACTAAATAACTGCTGCATTTTTGGGATTTTGCTTTATAATTGTATTTTTTAGCAATAAAAATTGACCAGGTGAGTTATTGAGTGCGTTTGCATTCCGTTCCCTGATTTAATACCATAGCAGTACTTCTTTCTTTTCAGGTATATCTTCACAAGCTTTGCATGCCTAGACACGGTATTTTCTGCCTATTCTTTCTCTTTGTATCTTTTATACTGTTTGAAAAACATGCAGGAACACTTATTTTTTATTTTATGACAGATTTACAATGAAAATTTTACCTGGACTTGGACTAGGTCATTTAAACACATAAATAAACTTCAATTTTAACCAGTCAAACGCATATCTGTCTGTATGTTTAGATTGTCCTCTTAAAAGAAGGTTTTCTTATTCAGGTTTCCTTAGGGTGGCCCTGATTTTTCTTTCTTTCTGTAAGCTGATGACCAAGTCCTGATGGTTTCTTAAATCTTATTTATGGGCACCAAAATAAAGACTGCAGATTTATCGCACACTTTTCATAGATTTGCTTTAAAAGAAAATCTGCTGTAATGTCAAACAGTAGCCCAGTAAGATTGGAAGTAAAAGAAAATTCGAAACAAAGAGAAACAAAACATTCTTGGTAAATATTTCAAGATGACAAATTATTTCCTTATACTTCGGTTTATCTTTTGTTAAATTTAGAATATTTAAAATAATATAATTGAAATTATTGCAGGTGAGCAAAAGCAAACTGAGATAATTGTCCCACATTTGATGGTAAATTATATACTTTAATGTAATTTATGATGCCCAGCAGATCTGTTTGTCAGGAAATAACGTCTTTATAAACAAATCCATTGGAGGTTACAACATCATAGGACAAACAATGACTATGTTTTAGCCCTAACACAATGCAATTTTAATAATTGTTATCAGCACAGTTTTCAGGATTTTTAACTAAAAAAATTAATTATTTGCTGGTTGTGGTTAAAGTAAAACTCATTAAGATTTAGAGAAGTGCATAACAACTGCATGAAGAATCCAATTTAGATTTGCACGCTCTAAATAGCTTTAATATCTGCCTGGTTCCATTGACAAAATATGAAGGCACCCTCAACAGGGACTAGTAACAGACACTCAAAATAACCCGGGCTGGCCCCAGCCTCTCTGAAGGGTGACCCTCACACACTGGTATCACGGGAAGCCATGCGGTCACTAAACGGCCTAAACTGGTCGTGTATTTAGAAGCAGCTCAACGGCGCTGATCCTAAACACTGCTCTGGGTGACTGAGTCAGACACAAGACATCCAATGGACCATCACGTGTCAGTTTGATGGGATGCATCATTAACCTAACCAAGTTTAACGGTAGCTTCGGATGTGCTCTCAGAGACAACGAAAGGAGGCTTGTGAGGAAGTGAGCAAACACAAAGAGTCATTTATTGTGACAAATTAAAATAAATGTTTGCTGCTTTTAGTTGTCCAACACTAATCTGCATGCATTGAAATACAAAACTCAAATCAAGCATCCTCTTAAGACTGTGACGCTTGCATATATATCACACAAATGGAGTCTCTCAGGGTGGTAACTGGATAAGGTGATAGTATGAGGAGCTCCTCATACCACACACTTGGTATGAAAAGAACGTAGCCGTCGGGTCAAAGGTACCAGGTCATTCACATCCTGTCGTAAAGTTGTGTATTCACTACATTCCCCAGCATCTGAAGATAAAAATACTACTACGCGTTGGCTGGCGATGTTGATCTGGTTCATTATGAGGCATGCAGAGCGAACGTGTCACTTGATAATCATGGAAAAGTTGATGTGTCTGCATCAACAGGGTATGATATTAGATATATGGGAGATTATGACAAAGCCAGCCAGGAACATAGGAGGTTTTCCAGGTAGGCAAAGCAAATCCTTTTAGTTTTGTTCTATAAACACTGAAACTGTAGCGTGTGCCTTTCTAAATTCATTGAGCCGGGGGCTGTACTGCAGTGTCAGCTGTAATGAATTAATACTTTGTTGGTCTGTTTTTTATTTCTGCCTTCTTCTAAAACAGTAAAATGTTGTTTATAATAATCAATATTTCAGTGTAACAGACTAAAAAAAATTAAGCATACTATTTGTTATTTTTCTGAGAACTTCTTATCTTCCTATCTTAGCACAGTTATGTGAAATAATGCAGTGCCTGCACAAATGCTTAGCTTTTTAAAATTTCAAAAACCAAAATTAAAGGTTCATCAGAAATTGCTGAAGATTTTTTTTAATATGGAGGAAACTTAACCAATAAATATGTATGATTTAGGGAAATAGTAACAATATGCCAAGGGAGTTGCGACATTGAAAAATGATCAGTAAACTGGTCATAAACCGGTTTATACGTTTTAAACTTCCTCTACATTCCTGTGGCAATGAGCTGTGCTCCAGTGCTAATTTACCTTGTATGTAAACAGAACCAACAAGAGATTCAGTTTCTGTAATTTATTTCTGAAACAGCCGACATTTTGCTGCTGCCTCTGTGACATGTATTATTACATTAAGATTATATGTTTCTTTACATGCTATAAGAAATCAAACAGATAGAGAAACAAATCAGATCCAAGAGGTGAGAAAACAAATGGTGGAGCAGGTTTCAAGATAATTTATGCGGGTTTGGAGCTATTGTGAACATTACCAGGAGAGTCTGACCTACTAAACTTATTCTAAAAGCTCATGGACCAGTCGAGCCCCCGATGAGTGAATAATTATACCCACTTCCGTTAGGGAACATAACAATGACCTAACGTACACCAGGTATTCCACATTTTTATGGTTTAAAAAAAAGAATACAAAGGTTTTGGCGGCATGAAACGTTTTAATGGTTGACAAGGCAAAACATATATAGAGGCTATACTTTCATAGGTGGATTTGATTCCCAACTTACTGATGCCCCCACTCCTTCTTCCCATTATTAATAATGAATAATGACAAGTTTTGTCACGCTTTAAAAAAAAGATGGCATTGGAGTTCCAAGAACAAAGCTCAGACAAGCCAGATTAAAATTCTGCAGATGCAAACCTTCACATATGGCTGAATAACGCAAAGAAAAAGGGCACAAAATTCCTCGTCAAGTGATGTACAAGACTCAGTTTTGCTGATTGTTGTGGTGCTGATGACTGTTGGTAATACAAGGATTTTTTCTTTCCATTCAGTCACTAATGGAGCATGTATTTAAACAGATATCGTAAAACACATGGTCGGAAGTGCTGCTAACAAAAAAAAGTGCATATAACGATATTACCTTTGTCGCACAAAAGTTAAAAAAATGGTCCAACCATGAATGAGCAGCATACTCAATGAAAGCAAAGAATTTAGAATGATGAGGTAAATGCAGGATATCTCCCAATCACCTCTTCCACTCTTATCTGCAGTAACCAGGTCACCGCATCCTCCTGAGGCTCTTTGGATGCGGCTTTGTCACAAGTCCTCACATCGACATAAAGTAGCTGCAAAGACATTTTAAAATATTTTTTCTAGCAACTCGTACATGCACATGAACTGTATTAAACCTTAAACCACTAATGTCATTTTTCTAAAACTCCTATTTGTGTATGAAGAACCAAAAACCATGTTGTTGTTTATCTATTTCAAATCTACCAAAGACTAGTTATTCTGCTTGTCTGTTAAGCTTTTTCGTGTCCTTTGACAGCTTTTCTCATTTACAAGTGCAATCCAGTAAGAACAAGCGGGTCACTGAGGAATGTATTATTTATTATGTATTTTTGATTGATTTGATTGATTGATTACCTCACAAAGTGCAATTAGTGCCAATGCTATTTCTTTAACAGGCTCAAAAATAAGCCCAAAGTCATTTACATATCGGCCCTACTTTAACTGTCAAATGTAAATTAAAGCTGCCACATAGAAGGATTTCCATTTGATTATGTCTGGGATAATAAAACATTAATACTTATCATCAAAAGTAAGTGCAAATAATAAATAAAAAAGACTAATTACTTTGTGTGTTCCATCCCAAGGAGCCTCAGCTTGGCAAGGCTGTAGAACTTGCTATACTTTGAGTCAGTTTAGCATCAGCAGTGCTAAAAGGGCTGCTAACTTGTTGCAGGGAATGGACTCCATTAAGCAATTCTCTCTGTCTAAAGTGGTTGCTCATTGTAGAGGTCAAGATCATTTCAAAGCAGTGGGTCTGCTCAGGGTGGGTTGGGTCTGTTGGAAACACAGACCAGTGGCAGAGATCCATGGTCAAAAAGCTTGTAAGGTAAAGAGCCTTTTGAGGTCCATACGTCCGTTTTTGGGTTGTAACACTCAAAGCAGTCCGAGTCTTCGATGACATCGTGGCCGTTGAGGATGCGTCCGCCCGTAACGTAGAGCCTGTTGTTGATTACTGTAGCGCTGTGGTGCATTCTTCGCTCCTTCAGATTCGCACACTTGAAGAATTTGTTGGCTTTGGTGTCGTAGGCGATCATTCTCCTGGTATACCCTGAAAAAGCAGAATTTTTGTACATAACCACACTTTCATGACACATTCATTCTATGTATGGTTTACTGTACTTATACGGAAGT
The DNA here is from genome assembly GCA_032876305.1 of Orestias chungarensis. Taxonomy (NCBI): domain Eukaryota; kingdom Metazoa; phylum Chordata; class Actinopteri; order Cyprinodontiformes; family Cyprinodontidae; genus Orestias; species Orestias chungarensis. The sequence continues at coordinate 1,261,150 of JAVLVB010000813.1, forward strand.
TGGTTCGTTTGAACCAGATATCTTTAACTCAATAAGATATCTTGCTGAGGTAAATAACAAATTACAAAGGTGTCTTGTCATTCTTCCCAGACAACCATTTTAAACTTTTCTATGACCTGATCAGACTTCACTCAGCTGCTTCCATAGAAGGGAACAAGAAATAGTAAAAAACAATGAAAATTATCCACAACTGAGTTTGTACGCTATCGGTTAATTAAAATTTTTCTATCCTGATTGTTATCTTGCATCTCCTAATACAGATCATAAATCGGCTGGTTTAAGATATAAGGAGATCAGTTGCTTGTCTTAAGTTGTTTTTATGGTATGCCAAAGTAGCCACAAGAAAAGGTTTATGCAATATAGTATAATTTAATGTTTTCTCTGGGTGCAGATAAAAAATATTGAGCTAAAACATTTAAGAGAATTTCAAGAATTGTGTCTTCTTAAAGAAAGGGAAACTGCTATTGGTGTGAAGTTTAGGTTAAACTAAGCAGTACGGAGACACAGTAATGTATGCATTCACAGCATCCTTTATGTGCTGCAAACTTTTGCAGGCCTCCATTCACTTTAATGTGTTCTAAGTGCTTCATATAGCATCCGCCATGATTTTCAGGTTGGATGCAAGTCTGTGTTTTTTTGGCCTCGCAATCCCAGGAAAATGCTTTAAAGTGAATGTAATTTGACAAAATGTAAAAAGTTCTAAGGGTATAAATAGATTTGTAAAACACCATATATGGACTGAGAAACTTGAGTGCATGCTTTCTTTCCATCATGTATTTGGGTACCTCCTATGATGTAGATCTTCTCCTCTAGGACAGCAGCTGGAGCACAAACATTTTTCACAGTTCTTGTCTCCAATCTGGACCACAGGTTGCGAGCGATATGATAAACCTGTTTCACAACACATAGTATGAACAATTGATTTCATTTTGAGTCTTCAGGCAACACTTCTCAGATGCACAGGCCTGACCTGAATGAGCCGGACAGGGTTCTGCATGGCATCCTCCCCTCCAAACACGTAGATCCTCTGATCACTGGCTGCAACAGCTGGATGAAGCACAGCGGTGGGCATGGGTGCCATGGCTTCCCACTGATTAAACATGCTATTATACCTTTCTACTGACTGAGAGATTTGCTTGTCATTCCCGATACCTCCCAGCACAAAGATAAAGTGCAGATACGACACACTTTGGTGGGCATATCGTGGCTCCAGCATGGGTTCTGCAGTCCTCCACTGGTTGGTTTTGAGAGACAGTGTATACACAGTGGCGCTGACTGAGTTGTCGCCAGAATCCATGCATAAACTCAGGCCTCCCAGCACGTAAAGGATGCTGTGGATGCACACATATGCAGCCTTGTAGAGGCGGAGAGGGAGCTTAGCCAGCCACTGCCAACGCTGAGTCCTTTCATCGTACAGAAGCGCCTCTCGAGAAGTCTGCTCATTGTTTTTGCGTCCTCCCACCACCACCAGTGTTTCTCTACAGGTGTAACGTCTTGGTGTGGTCCATAGAGGTTTCAGCTCACGGCTGCACTTGGTACTGGCTGTGAGCATAAGACGGCGGACAGAGTCAATGATCTCTGTGCAGAGTGTGGAGGACTGCACCAGTGGGTCGTTGGCGATGAACTGAAAGAGGTATGTTGGATGGATGTAGCGCAGGCGAACCTTTTTGAAGAGATCGTGAATGGCACCGCTTCGCGAAAACGGGTCGTGGTGGATCCATGCCAGGAGTGTCTCAAATACCTGTTCCTCCTCAGCACAAAGACGGTCATCCTCCAGGTAGCACATAAGCTCTGGAAGAGAGAGCTCACAGAAATCCTCAGTGGCTGCAACATCAGAGAAACACCTCACGGCCATTTCCTTTGCCTTCTCCTTCAGACTCTCACAGTGGAGGATCTCAGACAACCGGATCATACTCAGACAGTTCTCAGGACTTAACTGCTCCTGAAGGAACATGGAGCAAGCCTCAAACAAACTCCCATAGTGAAGCATGGATGCTGCCTGCATAAGGGGGAGCACATTCTCCATAGTGATAGTGACGCAGCCTGTGTAAACATAGTCCACAATGCCGGTGAGCACGGTGGAGGATATTCCCTTCAAGTTCACACGGGCCTGGCTGCTCTCCAGAAAGTTGTTGCAGAACATGGCACGGAAGTATGGGCTGCTCGAGACCAGGACATTCCTGTGGCAGGGGATCTCCTGGTGCTCAGTGCAGAGCAGCACATCTGTCAGGATACGCTCCTGTCGTAGGATGTTGAGCTGGACGAGTAGGTGGGAGGGAAGTTCAGAGTCTTTAAAAGAGAAAATGTCTGACCGTCTTCCAGCCATCCTGTTGTTAGAGAAGGAAAGAATGAGACTTTATATGAGAAGATGTGCACTAAAATACAGGCAATTATTATCATGGATTTAGTGGATTTATACAATTTTGTTTATTTCGAATGTTCTAATATTGTGTTACTAGTTTTACTTGGCACTGTAAAAAAACTTCCCTTTTAAAGTAAGTTGTCTGAATTCGAAGCAACTTTGCAGAGAAATAAGTCATTACAAGTTAGCATTGGTCATAACTATGTTGTGTTAGTGTTTATTTTTGTATTTATTAGGGAATCTGGGATGCTGTCAGCCTGATTATTATAATTCAAAGAATAAACAATGAGAATTATGCTGGATGACATCATGAAGTCTGCTATGCCGATATATCTTAAAGAAAGATAACATATCTTTCTACTGAAATCTTAAAATTTGGATTTTTCAGAAGGATAATATTTTCAGTACATTCAGAAATGATTCATATAAAAAAAAACTTCTTTGATGGCCGTGTAAACATATTGACGGAAATAAAATAAAAGGTACTGACCAAGAAGAAAGCATAAGAGAGGGTCAGAAAGGGTCAAGGATCCTTGACTTCCATAACTTAGGCTCCATTTCAGCCTTTAATTCAGTTAAAACAATTGTCTAGAGTCTTAAAGATGGCATAAATCTTTCAAACAACATAATTTGTTTTCATAATACACACTAAAGGAAGTTGTTTCAGTTTTCCCCTGATCAAATAAACACATCTTATGGGGTTACGTCCACAAACAGCATGTTTGGTGATCCGTTTTTTTGGAAGCCAATCATTCCTGACTCACACGCAGCAGCTGTCCTTACTATGAATCACTGTCTTTCTAATTTTCTATTTTAAAGCTCATCCTTATACACCCGTCAACCATTAGGCCACATCTGTCATCAGGCTGCCTATCACTGCTAACATTAAACAGGCCGTGTCAACAGACCATCTGTGCTTGCCTCTCCGTCATTCTGAATCTCTCCCTCAGGAGCCATTTCACCCTTTGTAGACTCTGATGCTATTTTCAACATGTTATGTTTTTATTTCTTCATTACTTCCCATCTTTAGTGCCAGAAGCTGATCCTACCCAGTAGGGATGTATGTGGTGACCCATCATAAATTTTACCAAACAATTAGCAAAAGTTTTTTTCCGTAAAAACCTTCATCAAACCTCAATCATAATATTTGACATGACCCACGCGTGTCTGACACCTTTAGATGCCTAATCATTATTGTGTTTTATTAGATGACAGCTGCTGCGAGTGACATCTCACAGCAAGCACATTTAAGTTAGTCCATTGGTGAAGTAATGATTTACAGAAACAGTAGTGAAATTAGTCAAATATTTTACTTACTCCAAAACATTTTTGCAACTCTTCTAAAGGTTACCCTAAAAAAACGGCCTTTTAAAGTTTTATGGTTTCACGTTTAAAAAGTAGCCCTTTTAATTACATTACATTACGTCATAGTAGGCTAATTATGGCTGCTTTCAGCTAAAACTAAGATTAAGTAAGAATCTGTGTAATTGAATTAAAGTTTGTATACATAATCAGACTTCTTCAAATATATATTTTTGTTCCAAATTGAATATGTTGTCTTGGACATTTCGAAAACCTCTAAATTACTGCTTCATAAACAAACTGAATAAAATAGAAAATAACAGAAGATATCCATTTAATTGACTTAAACTTACAAAATATTATATCTACCCAATAAAGACTACTTTCAGGGACTTTCAAAATATCCTGTATCTAATCTCACGCTGATAGGCTCAGAGGCTTCAAGATATAAAATGTTTTTTCGTACTCTAAAAAATGCTGTTCCACATTCTCTGTTGTTTCCTTAATTAAATAATGTAGTAGAAAAAAACAACAACCATCAAAAGGATTCTAATTTTTTCTGGCTGTCTGTGCCAAATAAGTACAATTTAGGTACGATCTTTGAGGCCAGTCCCTTCACCCGGAGTCCCACAGCTCCAAAGAGATCTCAGGTCTAACACTCACACAAACACAACGAATAAATTATTAAGAATTTTTCCCTGCAATTAAAATCCTTTGATTGGTCACTAAGACGTGGTTGCAATAAATGTTTTTGTTTGCTGACTGTAGTGTCTTTGCTTCGTAACGCTCTGATTTTGTTTGCTTCAGTTTCTTGAAAAGAGTACTGTTTTTATTCATCCTTAAAGGCACATCCAGCAGCACCAGTCTTTAAATTAACACACTAACCCGAAACCAACAGTTAAGTGACCTTTAGCGCTAAACAACAGCTGTTGTGCCAAGATTACCACATCATCCAGACTAAGAGAACGAACGTTTGGAGCCGCTTGTCTGGATCTGATCAGGTTTATAAGTGAGTCGACATACCAATTTCAAAACTAGGCCCTCTCTTCTCATGTTCTATCAAACCAAAAATTGGTTTGGCTTTTTTGGCTTTCTCCTCTCTATCACCAAGTTTAGGCCTGAAAACATGAAATTCTTAGCTATGAGAGCTTTTTTTTGTTTCATATGATCTCATAACAGCTTAGATAATAATTTAAAATGTTTTGAATCTTAGTCACAAAACCCTCCTTGCTAGCTGTAGTACTGTACCATACTGTGGAAGGAATGTTTGCATCTTTGTTTGATACATTTTTGTTATTCTTCATATTTATTGGAATAAATAGAAAATAGTTTTTAGTGGCGTGAATAATATATACATATTTTTATCACATTGTTATTTGTTCTTGTTCTTATTTTCCAGCATAATCCCTGTCTAATGTGTAATCAAAGTTAGTCATGATTCCTTATGATGAAATTTGGGAAATACAGTCATTTGTTTTGGCTCTTTATGTTTTTGGTAGAAACATTTCACAGGTGAGGAAAAGAAGACTTCAGACAGTTGGCTGAACATGAGACTGATTATTGATGTAAATTATTATGGCTTAACGTAGCTTTGAACCACTACATCCACCAAGGAAGAGAAAAACAAGATGTATATTTATTTCCTTGAATGCAGCCATCAAAACTTCTTGAATAAATCAGGATATAGAGCATGTTCACATTTTAAGTCTGACGCAGATGCCTTTAAAGTGATTTCTGTTGACTGAGCCTGTTATTTTGCTATACAGCTACGTTTATGATGGCATGGATCCTTACCTCGTGCCCTTAGAGAGACAATAATATCCAGAAAATATTGTCAGCCTGATATAATCTGAAACATGGAAAAAAGAGTTGAAATGTAATCCAGAGAGGTATCAGGAAAGGACCATGACACAGAGAAATGAGACAGAGTTTTCCAGTTGGGCTCTGTGGAGACTGCCATGAGACTGCTGTGTACATTCCTTCATCTAAGAATAGCATGGTCGCCCACTGTGACTCTACTGGGCCTCTCATGTGACACAGACCGGTTTGGCACCGCTGGGGTCCAGCAGGGGGAGTTGATACAGTGGGACAGTCACTCCAGGGTCCTGAATCATTGATGACGCATACCCACCTTGGATTAAACTGGTGTTTGAACCTTTCCTCGTCCACCGCTTTAATACTTGTAGCACACAATGATGGCTAAACTAAATCTGTGGTGATCAACTGTAAAAGCCAGAATGGTTATTCTTCATATAAATGTCTACTGGTGCACAAATATGTATTATAGCCAACATTGTGTGGTTGTGACACCAAGGTCAAATCCCTCATTTGTGCACAAAGTTGACCGATAAAGTTAAAACTGAAATGAAGATAATTTATTTGCTACTTCTGTTATAGCTGTACCTTTCAACAATGTCTTACTCTTTCCTTTAGTAAAAGAGAAACCAAATATCTTAATTTATTTCCTTTTTTTATTTCAGGTCAGTCCATAAAGCTTGGCAATACATGAAGACACTGATAACTGTGGGCTGCAACACCAAAGGAAAAGCCATTCAGGTGTTTTATAAAACAAAAATTGTACTTGGCTCTCAAAACAAGCAGTAACTATCTGAAGTACTTTTAAAAGTGAACCAATCTTATATAAAAAAAAGTGGCTATGAATTATTGTCATGCTTGTTTACCCCCGTATAACAAGGATCTGCGGTTTTAAATTGAATGATGACAACAAGACATGCAAGCATGTGTTGCTTTGGAGGACTTTTTTCGAACACCAGTTACTAGGTTGCTACAGTACTTGGAGATTTGCTATATTGTACTTTGTAATTTTCGTATTTATTTTTATTTGTTTATTTGTATTTATAGTTTATGTAAAAATGTACAAATTTATTTAAGTGGTTTTATTCCTTTTTTAATGTTTATTTTATTAATTATTTAAGATCTATTTTATTAATAATTTTTCCAATATTATTTATGTAATTTGTTATGTTTAGATGAGTTTATTCCTTTTTAAAATTAGTTTTTATTCATAAATTTGTATGATTTAATTATTTTCATTTTTTAATTTAATTTAATTTGTATTTAATTCATGTTTTGTTATTTTAATGTTTTTTGAAGACAACCCCCCCCCCCTCCTTTTTGGCCCATTCACCTCCAGCGTCACGCCTCTACCGGAAGTGACGCAGCCAAGTACAACACGGAAGTGGCCGTTTATTGTGAAGGTAAAGAACAACAGGATTAAACGTCTCCTCACAGCTGGAGGTGTTTTTGTTTATTTAGTTTTTCCCCTCGCTGTGTGCTCGGCTGCCAGGAGGGCTAAAGTCACCGTGGACTCGCCCGGGTTTCCGCTTCAAGTCGCCTGGAAGGACTCAGCTCGAGATAGCGATGAACACGGACGTGGAATTTCACATCAGGCAGAATTATCCGTGGAACAAGCTGCCAGCGAATGTCAAGCAGGTGACGCTTTTTAAACGTCGGGTTTGCGGAGGGTGGACGAAGTCGGTGTCGCGGCGGAGCTCTCGTGTCTCAGCTATCAGAGTCTCTGGAGCCAGAACCGAACCATCCATCCACTGAAACCATTCAGAACCATCTCTGCTGCTCTGACATCACATGATTGATTGCTTGATACGAAGGCACCACGATATGAATCATACACACTTTTGTACGTCTGAATGTTAGAAAGGATTTAACTAAGAGATCTCGCTCCTATAAAAAATATGAGATTATGACAATAGTAGTTTATAACAGTTGTTGCAGAGAAGACGTGTTGTTCTGCATGCTGGATAGAAGCTGCTAAACAGAAATGGTGACGTGGATTAAACACTACAACTGATTGCTTGTATTGGAGTGCTTACATCTGATATCTTAGATGTGATTTAGATTTGGTTATATCTTATTGAAAAATATCCTCAAAGCATGATGCTGCCACTGTGTTTAACCATGCCATTTTCACCAGTAGTGGCAGTGATTGTTTCCGTTTCTAACACAAAAGCTAATAGTGGGACCTGCATCTCTTTTTAGTGTAGCATAATCCAGCTCATATTTGACAGGGTAACATCTTGTAGAGTTTCAATCTATTGGACAGTTAAGAAAAAAAATAAGGCTGTGCATTACTATTTTACGACAAAGCTTAATCAAAACCCAACTTAAGTGTCATGAATTGGGTGAATGTAATGGTATTAAAACCTTTGCTAGGTAAATGTTTTCTTCCTGGTACATTTCTTTGGGGGATTTTTATTTTCCATAATACACACAAAAAAAAAAAAAATATTACAGTGTGGGTTAGTTCAGGAAATAGTTCAGCAAGAGGAAAGGAGTCTTGAAAGGGAGTCCCTGTTAATTTCTGCTGTCTACACTGTGTGGGTAATCCTGCCTTGTTCCTAATAGGTGTGCCTTTGTTCTATTTTGCAGAGTTTGGGGAACTCGCAGCGCGAGTATGAGAAGCACGTGCTGCTGTACAGCATCCGCAACCAGATGCGATTCCGCAACAACCTAGGTGAGCACGTCTTTTCGCCACAGTGAGGCAAAACTCCAACAGATGTTCCTGTTTGTGATGGAGCGCTTAAAGATGTTCAGAACTGTGAGCAGGGAAGCAAATCATCACATATTATTATACTTACATGCTTCAATCAAGTAAATATAGTACAGGACTGAAAAGTGGCCACTCTAAACATCTCAGAGTTTCACTTTACTTTGGTTGTAATTATTGTGAAAGCCTTGTTTCTGCTCTTGTCGCCTCCCTAGATGGGTAAGTCTCATATTATCCCCAATTGATCAGCCTTTTAATCGACTGTAAATTGTCCTTCCAAGCACTATCCTCTGGCCGTGCGCTGACCGCGGTCTGTGGCTGTGTGTTTTTTATCAGTCCGCCATGTCAGGAAGGATGAGCGCAGGTACTACGAGGAGCTCCTGAAGTACAGCCGGGAGCACCTGATGCTGTATCCCTACCACCTGTCTGATATCATGGTCAAAGGGCTGCGGGTAACGCCATTCTCGTACTACATAGGAATCATGGAGGTGAGGAAATCTGCTAACAGCTAAAGCTTTTGTGAGGGGAAATGTAAAGACAAAACGCGTTCGGCGGTAGAGAAGTCGCAAGTATGCAGCTTCCTAAAATGCCAGAACATCTATTCTTTAGCCGCCACTTTCAGAACGGCGACCTGTATTCATTTAGAGGAAATTCAGGTGTTATAGCCATAAAGATTTCATAACTGTTTTTTTTTAACACTGCCAGTCTCTGTTCATTTAAAGTGAACAATGACTTTAATTTTGGCAGCACAGCACAAAAACATGTACAAAGATAAGTCGTCGACAGCTCTGTGCCTTTATGTTTACAATGTTATTTTATTTAACAGAAGGAATCAGTGTGACATCATGATTTGGCAAACCTAAACGAGTCTAAGCTCATCTTAGTCGGAACATGTTGAGGAAAAATTTGTATAGGCTAACGATGCTTGAACCTGCAATTTACAATTCCTCTTAGATTATTTAACTGGACGTTAGAAAATTTGCTTAATTATCAAGGAAAGGGTTCTTTGGTAAGTTATTGTTATATATACAGCACTTTACATAGTTAAAAATCACAAAATGCTTCACAGCAAAGAAAAAGAAAATTGTACACAGATTTAACCCAATAAAAAAAATATAAAACATCAAATTAAGGGAATATTGTGGAAAAATAGTGTAAAGGCCTCCATTATTGCATGCTTTGAATTGTTCTACTAGATAGAATAGTAGGAGATTTTCCTCCTGGGATTTTTTGCCTAAGGTTTCCAGTGCTAGAGGAAGCAAAGCAGTCCCAAGGGCATCACGAATTCTTTGCCATTGTACACATAGTTGTCCTTTCAGGTTAAGCTACATTCTTCCTCGTCTAATTTGTCAGCCTGAAAGATTAAACACAGAACAAAATCCCTATATAACAAATTTGTGCTGAGCTTTTCTTTTACGACTCCATTGGTTTTTAAAAACCTTATTTCTCAAAACTTAGTGATGGCTGCATTCAAGATTCCTCTCCTTGCCACCCGATGGCGCTAGCTGCTGTTTCTTCAAATTTAAAGTCGCGAACTTAGCTTCCAGCGGTTCCTCAAGGAATGCACTTTGCTCTCTTTCTTTATCCTTTTTCTTGTTTGTTGTTCTATGAACATTTTAAACAATCCTCTTTAATTAGACAGCTTAATTAAAG
>JAVLVB010000813.1:1271091-1295414 GCA_032876305.1 Orestias chungarensis
GAGAGAGAGAGAGAGAGAGAGAGAGAGAGAGAGAGAGAGAGAGAGAGAGAGAGAGAGAGAGAGAGAGAGAGAGAGAGAGAGAGAGAGAGAGAGAGAGAGAGATTGTGTGTTTTCCAGTTTCATAGTTTCTCATTTCTATCTCTTGAGGCATCTAACAGGTTTTTTTTGTCTGGATTTTCCCTTATTTAGCTCCATCTGTCTTCCTAACGTCTTACATTGCTTTGCCTTAAGTGGCCTACATAAGAGCATTACCAAAGTAAAGTTCTGTCCTGCACTTTCTCTCACAGTTGACATGTTATTTTCAAGTTGATGTACAATAATAGTTTTCCATCATAAAAACAATTTTTTAAGGCAAAGCAGGGAAACAGTTGTGCAATTCTGTGAACAGCTTTAGCACATGTTCTCTCTATCAGCTTAAAACTATACAAGATGAAAAACTCCAAGGGATGTGAATGCTTTTACAAAGCACTCTTGCAGCTAAGAAATAAACCAATATCAGTTCCGAGGAAATTAACTCCCAGGAAAAACCAACGACGATGTCTCTGCACAAAGACTGTCGAATTTTAAGACTTTTAAAAGACAAGCCTCTGTTTTCATTAAATAATAATGCAAGCCGTTCACATGCATTTATAGTAAATGAAATAATTAAAGTACATTCCAACTATAGTATGGATTTACCTAATTATTTTTCCATGAGATAAAGAAATAATTATTTTCTGTGGTATTTTTATTTTCTGCCATTCTCTAAAACAATGCATAGCCAAGTTGCAATAGAACTCAGCCACCACAAGAGTGTGTAATAAAAAATTTATCTTCCATGATCTCTCCAAATTTGACATTTTACGGCATCAATTGATCTTTTTTGACTCCGATGGAAAATGAAGTTAATCAGTAAAAATATGTAACCGAAATTGACATTCGTGTAATATGTTGTAGAGGTTTATCTTTTCTTCATGTTAGGTGTATAAATATTCCAGGTTTGTTCTTTATTCCCACAAACATTTAGCTAATTTTCTTGTGTTCAGATGTCAGCTGGAACATTTGATTTCTTCAAATCTGATGTCTTATTTAAAAAAATGTGACAAAAACAGGTTTTGTTTTGTTTTCGCTTCCTTATACACTAATAAAAAAAGACCAACAATTGTAGCTCTCAGCTTATTTATCAAGGCGTCTCCACCTTCACTTCACCTGCTTAGGTAAACTCCACACAGCTATAACTGAGAGTACTGAATTGCCAAAAGCTGATAATCCTTTTATTAATCAGCGGTTGGTGACACGCTTTAATCCCCTCTCTTCTTGTTTTTCCACCTCCAGGATATCATGAACAGTGAAAAGAGTTATGACTCCCTGCCCAACTTCACCGCTGCTGACTGTGAGTTGTTTTTACCTTTGTTTCCCCTCCTCATGCTTTGTTCAGATAACTTGTTTGTTCTCTATCTGTTGCACAAACTAAAAACTGAGAACCAACCAGATATACCCGTCTGTCTGTTTCTGGTCCTTTTTAGTTCTAATTGCCTAGTAAAACAAAACATAGGACTGGTTAGTTCACACTATGATACATACATGATCCTGTTTGTTTTTTTTTGATGTAGTTTGAACAAATAAACCCCTTTTTGAAAACCTGCATCACATGATGTCTGCTCTTACATCCTTTATGCCTCTTATGAGGAATCCAATTTTGCTTTTCATTTTGTGGCCCATTTTTGCGTAAGTTGTAGGGGTTCTGTTGCCAAGCGAAACGAGCTTTTGGTCGGCGTGGCGAGGTCCTTTCAGCACAGAACCTTCACGCTGAGGAGACAGAAGGCCGCATTCAGAGGGAACCTCTCTCCAATAATCCCCTCAGGAGGAGCTTTTAGACTGCGTTGCGCTGAAGTGGGCGGATGGAGACCCAGAGCGCATGTGCCTGAAATGCTTCGATGTGGGTGGATGTTTGTGTCCCGGTGAAACAGCAGGGTGTGTGTGTGCCTGTTGTGTTTGGAGCCAGAGAAGAAAATTACACGTTCCATTTTCCTTGAGACTCAATAGCTGCAGACCTTTTACGGCACATTAAAGAAGTATCATCTGAGGATAATATTAATTTAACTAAAAACGTTGTCCTCCCTAAAAAAAATTTACCTTTTCTTTTTGGCTTTCATTATCCATCCAGGTAATTTTTATTTCAGACCAAGACAAACATGACTAAATACATGAGAGCAATTTAAAGGGATTAATTAGGATTTTATCAATGCAGAAAGGTTCTTTATGAGCTAATATTAAACTGCCTTTTATTTTATTATGTAATGGTTATTGAAGTTGTACCTCTCTGGAAACGTGAACTAAAACTAGTTGTTTGGAATATCCACACTTTCACTTGCGGTAGCTTCTTCTATTCTTCTCTATATGTTATACAAATATATAATAATATCATATCATTGCATATGTACTTTTTATTATCATGGAAACATTTTACAGTTTACTATGTTACATGTTTTATAGATAGATTAATGCAAGTCTATTTGAGTTGCATTAATAACATTTATTGTGGAAGGTCTAAATCAAGTGAGTAAAGATATAGTAAACACTGTTTTACAAACACCTAAAAAAGAAAACCTTTTCTGTAAATCAAATCTTCTGACAGTTTCATCTTGTGCAATGAACAATAAAAGAAAATAATTTTTACATAATGTTTACAAAAGCATAACATTTCCCTTTGAAATTAATACAGTATTTTTCTATTTGAATGTAAAACACTGATATTTATGTACATACTTAGGCCGGAGTATCAAAGCACCCTTAATGTTACAGGAGTTGGTAATGGACCTACAAAGACGGTAATAAAATAAAAGATGCCTTCACCTGTGGGAAATTAGAGCTGTCGACGCTTAATAAATGAGACTTGAGAAGAGTGGTAAAATATTCAGATGAGCTAATTGTCAAACCTCGGACCTCCAAAAATAGTTTCTCCTGCACTTCTTAGGAGCAGAGCGAAATAAGAATAAGACAGGAAGTAAATTTACTTAAACAAAGTTTAAGTAAGTTTGCAGTTGATTAGGTTTTGCATACGTTTGGTCTTGTGGTCAAACTGCAAATGTCATATAATTTCACATCTCCTACCCTAACATAATGCTCAGTTCTATATGTATTCCTTATGTATTTCTGCTATTGTGTGATCCCTGTCTGACTGTCTATATTTTTTTATGTTCCTGTTGTCACACAGGTTTGAGGCTTCTTGGCATTGGGAGGAATCAGTACATTGAACTTATGAACCAGTGCAGGTCCTCCAAAGTATGAAATGTTGATTTCTTTATGCTTACTTTTCAAAAGGTCTGGATTTATGGGTAGTATAGCCAAAATGAAAAACCAGTACCCTAGTCTTGTGTTGGTGGGAATTTAAAGTGATCAACATGAATTGCTGAAGAAGTGTTTACATACTTGAGCGCCGAGTGTAATTTCAAGCTTTATTAAACTAATAAGTTTTAAAACAAACACTCAGTGCCTGTTGTTTGGGGTAGTGATCCAACAACTTGATGACTTTCCTAATTTACTGTGAAGCGATGGGATGTTTTGTACACAGTATTGTTTTCCATAGAGTTTTAATGAATTCGAATTAAAGCTTTTCTATCAGTTGCTAAACTAAATAATGAACGGTTGCCGATGGAGTTTTGCTCACTGGATATTTATAGCAATAGCCAGTTATACAGAACAGTGTATCAGATTATTCTTGTGGGGATTATTTTATTCTATTCTAATGACAAACTTAATCTCAAAGTTCTTTGCAAGACAAACGTGTCCAATTCTTATTGAATCCAAGCAAGGCATTTTCTTTAGATCAAATCAGTTATAGTTACAAATTGATTTAAAAATATATTTATATTTTCATTTGGAAACTGAGTGTGCTTCAAACACAATTTTTGGATATAGGGATTTTTGTGGTATGATGTACCTGTGTTTAATTTGATAGAAAATTAACATATATCTCATAACTACCACATATTTTGCATAGTCTTAAATTTTTAATAAAAGTTTTCATTTAAATATAACTGTAGCTAAATATTTCCTTCGCATAACATTATGGTCTTATGAATTAATGGAAACATAAATATGAACTCTTCATTTATTGTTCTTGCGTTGGTAGGCTGGTTGTTGAATGTTGAATGCTGAATGTTCTATGCTTCATACAGATATTTTATATCTTTGTTTTAATTAAAGGCTCTGAATTGTAGACAGTCATGGGCTCAACTACCCTTTAAAAAGTATTTGTAAATCTGAGTGGGATTTTTCTTCCAAAACAAATATTAAGTAGAAATAAAAAATGATAAACTGACTAAACCTTTTATATTGGTAACTTATTTTTCACTCATTACGGCCCCCTTTGGGCTCCATAGTTGTACTTCTTGTACCTCACTGCAGTCTGTTGAATGTTTCAAACCACACTTCATTTCTCTTTTGTCCTCAGAAATTCTTTCGCCGGAAATCAGCGCGAGACCTGCTGCCGTCCAAACCTGTGGAGATCTCTGTGGAGCCTTGGTGGGTGGCTCAGACCGGCTACATCACAGAGGATGACATAAGGGTATGTTTGGTTTTATTTCGTCTCTTATTTTGTTTAATGTAACCAAGTGGTCGATGTTTTTGGTTTATATATACACACTTACACTTTATACTCAGTCATAACCTCACACATTTCCTTTTATCTGTAGGGCTATTTTACTGATAAGTCAAACATTTGTAAATTTACACCATCATATATTAGTACATCTACTTTCACAGAAACATCAGAAGAAATGTTCAGTTTTGGGCAGTTTTTAAGTATCTGTCATTACAGTTTGTACTAACTCAGACATTTAATGTTGTCCTTTTGCTTTAAACGTAGATCTGTTCTTCAGCAGAGAAGAAAGCCATCGACAAGATGATAGATTCTGGTCCTCAGCTGGCAGGGACAATGGAGTACAACGTGGTCCTCAGTAAGAAATCAATGCCGTCCTGTTTGGTTTCTGTGAGGAACCGTAGGCTCCCCCTTGTGACTCTGAGAGATATTGAGCGTGGTTTGCTTGTGCTGCTAATAATTATTATCTAATTATAAAATTAATAATACTATTATTAATAATAATTTATAATATAAAGTTTTCAGGAACCTCAAAAGTTAAGATTACAATATCATAAAAGGACAGCTGCTTTTAAAACAGACGAAATTACATAACAGTTCTTATGAAATTACTTTAGGTTTGCCTAAAAGTTTACATAAAGTCGTTAAAGACGTTTTTAAAGGTTTTGTTTGTAGACTCAAACTTAAAAAAAAACAAAAAAACTATTGACTGATGGACTAACTTAACTGTCCAAAAATGTCTAAAGGGGATATTTAACTACCAAAATATCCTGATTTAAATATAATATATTTTTCTTTATCACAATTTGCACACCACTCTTTGTTAGCTTTCGCTTATCTGCTACTAAAAATATACATTGTTTGTCGACGTCAGGGCAGGAAATCTACCTCCATTCTGTATTTGCATGTGTGGCATCCTACAAATCATATCTTCCAAACAATTTTGTCATTGTATGACATTTAACACGTGAACATTACAATCGAGAATACAATGAAATTGATTTTGTTGCTCAAATTATTGTTCATAGACTTGCTCTGTTCTGCTTTATTTTGCTTCTCCATTAAACAAATCTTAATAGAAAAGTACAGAAAAGGATTTGCATATATTTCAAAATGGTTAGAGCTATGGTTAAAATATTGTAGATGAGCAAAAATACAAAGGATGACCAAAATTTGATAATACCTGTGTTAAGGATTTAATCTTTATTTTTCTGAGCTCTATGAAGACGAGCAAACCAACAGCATCATAAATATAATTAGTCATCTTTACCATAGCTCCAATTTTTCCAACTTTCCTTTATTCTCGGATGGAGTGCCCCATTTGTTTTTAGAGGCATGGCTTCGTAAGAGGTTCAAGCATCTTACTTGTGCCCTCCGTTTCATGATCTGTGTTGCAGGTTTGTATAATCGGGGCTTTATTTACCTAGACGTTCCCATATCGGATGACAGCTGCATATCAGGTACGCCGCCCTCTTTGTTTTAATTGTTCCTGCTTTAAGCTGACATTTGGACCTAATGTCTGCTCGAAAAAGCGTCATGACTGTTTCATTTCAGCTGGAATGATGCATTCTTGTAAATATATCATACATTTATGGGTATAAATGTATGAGATAGTAAAAGGCTGTGGAACAATAACTTCTGTGTAAAACTTTCTCTTTCAGTGCCTCCTCTTGAAGGCTTTGTCATGAACCGTGTGCAGGGGGATTACTTTGAAACGCTTCTATACAAAATCTTTGTGTCTATTGACGAGCAGACAAACGTGGCTGAGGTGAGCCATAGATGCTCTCTTTTCCCCCCACTGTTTGAGTAATGTTTTTTTTCTGCTTTATTTACTGATATTTTTCTTTTTTTACCCTCCAAACAATCCTCCCTCCCTGGTTCTCAGCTTGCCAGTGTGCTGGAGATCGACCTGGATTTAGTGAAGGTGGGTTTCCATCTGTTTATTGTGCATATTATATATTTGGTACCCAGTCTTTATTAAACATGTAGGGCCTGTGTAAATTCAGTAAAGTTTTACCATCCTCCATGTACGAAAAAACAATCTGAAAGATTCACTCACAAGAAGTTTTTATTCAGTTACTCCAGTTAATGCAGGCTGCTGGATCTGCCTGTTGTGGCTTGAAAGGTGAAGACGGGATACATGTGTGCTGCCTAAACAAGATTAAGTTTGCTCACAGCCCCAGAAACACCATTAATATTCTATTAAGTCTTAGATTTTTACAAATGTGTTAATTAAAGTGTTTTACTGGAAAGTAAGAGAAAAAAGTATAGACAACAATGTTTAAAGACTAATTGGGAAAAAACAGTAATGGCTAAAATGTAAAGCTCAACATAATAAATAAACATCAAACGAATGATTTCAAACAACTAATTAGCGCACAATAAAGGCACCTTTGTGTCACACCTAAGAGCTCCACCTTTAACACTGCAGTTTTTCTTTGTTTGGATGGTTTGTTGTGTGAAGTCGCATTTAAAGTTTGATCCAGTTGATTCCAACTTTACATTTTCTATATTTTAGATTCACATCTAAAAATAAATCATTAAAATGGTGTAATGTCATTATTTTAAACATTATGTTCTATAATGCTTAACAAATACATGTCTGACTCCAAATCACATCTCAGGTCTCCTTCACTGTAGCTGAATTTGTTTGTTGTTACAAAGACGGTGATTATAAGCAGGATTTAAAAAAAACGAAAAAAAACTTCCCATCAATATTTGTCTCGGCTCTGGAAGTTAGCTTACTGCAATTAATTGTGATTAAAAATACAATACTCATACTTGAATGTTTTTCGCCAGTAATGAAGTGACTTCACTAGAAACTACTTTAGTTTACGAGATAAATTAAGTTGCCTGGTCACTGACTACTGCAACAGCCTGTGTATCTGTGGGAGATAAGATTGGTCGAACAAACCACATAGACCAACAAAACCATATTGATAAACAACATTTGCGTATACAACAATAAAAACTACAGCATCACACATGGTACTAGTTATTAGAAGAGGCAACTACTGCCCAACATACAGTGTTTCTAAGAGAACCTGAATCTTGTTTTTTTAATTGGTGACTGGAAAAAATTACCATCACAATGATCTAACCTACTAAAAATAAAAGCATGTGAAAGCTTTCATGTATCCTTTTCTTTTGACAGGAAATACTTTATTTTCTTAATGTTATAAAACCAGTGAAATTGTTTAATGATAGATATCATGAAATGTGGAAACTTTACTCTCATTTCCTAATAACGCTTACAAGGCTTGCACCCACTTTTCCTTTCAGTACCGTTAAGCCTAGGTTTGCAAGGATCAATGAGTCAAAATGTCCTTTAGATTAATTCATATTATCTACAAACATGGTTAATGTAATACAGAAACATAACTCTGTGTTTCCTCATCATCCATATGGAACAATATGTTTTAGCACTCCATAATTTAAGTCGGTGTGCACATCTATAGAAAAAATAATAGTCTTTAGCATTGATAAACTCTACTTGTGGTCCTTGTTAACACACATGCATAACTGCTGAATCACACTAATTAATTCTAGACTGTAATATAAGTTTTTAACTATTGTAGCACAGTACCAGACAATCCCACCCATTTTTTCTGTCAGCTCCTGTGCTAATAATAACATGCAAGTTATAAAAGGACCACATATTAATTCAGTAGTAACATCTACTAAAAGTGGTAAAAGTTTTACTATGACCACTCAAGTATAAGCAGTGATAAACTGAGGGTCGTCTGTGTTACAGAAATGAATCGGCATCTGGAGGGAATTCAAGGTCTGAAGTGCTGCCTTGACCTTAGATAGTACAGGTGTTATTTAGGGTGAACAAACAGGTATTTACTATTTAATGTGTATGGTGATCCCACAAAGCACTTCTAACATGTACAAATAGGGTGACCCGATCCCAATTCACCAGATGGGGGACAAAGGCTATGTTTGTGTGAGACAATGTGCGATACCAATGCATCAAGGTAGTCTAATAGAACTTTGGAAATATAAACATTTCTATTCTGCCCCTTTGCTTAAAACATTACTATGCTTTGCCATTTGGTTGATTCAGTAGTACATAATAACCTGCAAACAAAAACGTAAATATGCCTTACTTAAATGCAACTTTCCCAAGTTTTTTCATGTGAGAAAACATAGTTAGCTTGATGCTTTCATGATATTTCACAGTCCCTTTCAAGTTAGTACACGAGACAGTGAGAAATCAAACAGAACAGACAATCAAGGCTACAATTATATTGCAGTTTATTGTGTCTTTTCTTCAACAACTGACAGCAACAACGTAACCCCAACACAACTCCAAACACCACATTAAATTGTTTGCTCTACTAGAACAACAATACTGACCCACATATTCAAGTAGAACATAGAGTACATAGGCTGATTATATGTTCAAAATAAAACGCACTCAGCTCAGAATCACATAAATTAACTCCACAAAACAAATGTATTTGAAAATTATCTGCATTTACTGGAAAATGCCGGCTAAAGTCACTACATAAAATAAGAAATAAAATAAAATAAAACCAGAAATACAAATCAAAACTGGTCAGGAGGAAAATTGAACTTATAATAAATAAAATATTATAAGTTTTATCCATCATAGCAACACAATCAGTGCTCTTCCAGCACCAAGAAGAGCAACTGGCTGGTTTTTATTTTAAAGCTGGAGAGCCTCCTTTTGAGCGACACGTTTTTTCTGTGAATCTGGCATTGTCCGTGTTGTCTCATGTCATATTAACCTCCGTGTGTGACGGAAAACTGACTCAAGCACACTCTGACTGGTTTCACCAGAGGGTAGATAGTTTCCCAGTCTGCATTGTAGCTGCATCTCCGCTTCTTGGCTGCTGTAGTCGTGCTGTCCTCCGTGTCTCTGTCTCATCCTATGGTCTCATCGTATCGTTCTGACTCTGAACTGACTTGCACCGTTAGTGGGCACGCCCGCGGCCGGTCCCAGTTTAATGACATGATGGAACGGCCCGCCCCGCCCCCTATTTGATAAAGGCAGATTATAACTGATTGTCAATAACAATGCGGGACAACGTCTCAATTTGTGCGAAAAGTAATAAAAATGCGTGACTGTCCCGCACAAAGTGGGACATCTGGTCACCCTATGTATAAATTAGGTAAATACAAAAATAAACATTTAATCTGTGTACAATATTTAACCATTTTGCTTTTATATACTTCTAAAATATTAGTTGTCATTATTTTAAACCACAGAATAAAATAAAATGAGTATTAACGCAGTACCTATAGACCAACCTTTGCGGGTGTAAGTCTGTCTTCAAGGTTGGTCAAAAGCATCAAGGGCTATCATGAGATGTGTGAGATGAGAAGTCAGAAATAAACCCCTTTGATCTCTGGCTTATGGGGTGTAATTTCTGTAAACCAGACTTGCCTCCCATAGACGTGCTGATGGGATCTACTATTAGAACCAGATTGGTGTCTAGGGAGTTTGAAGGTCAAATAAACAACTAAGGCCGTTTTGTGGAGCTGTAATTTTATTTCATTCCCTTGAGGTTTGTGGATTTATGACCGGTCTGGCCCTGCTGAAGAATTGTCTACCTCTGTAGTGGGGTTATTGCTCTGGGTGGTTTGAAATGGTCTTGAGTATGTAGGAGTAGTAAGTATCCTACATGTGTATGTCAAGAAAAATGAAAAACACAAAGGACAAGAGTATATGTGAAAATATACATTTCGTCTTGTGTCACAGTTGAATTACACAAACTTTTTCTATATGTGAAATACAAGAATAACAAGTTTTCATTACATTTTTAATGTATTCTTTCCAGAAAAGTCAGTTTTAGCTTAATACTTTTAAACAGTTTGAGAATGTTCAGATAATGAATTTATAACGTAGTAAAACAATATATGAGCCAATAGATGCGTTTTTAGGTGTTAAACACATTAAACACAGACGTAGGACTTCTACAACGTGTGCCTTGGTTATTGGTCTGAAAAACTGTTGTTTTTGGTAAAAATTAATTGACCCTAAGAGACAAGACATTCATCTTCTTAACCAAATATCACATCCTTTCTGTATAGAGGAGCCATGTTACAAAAACTGCAAACTTTACAAAATAAAATTCAATGGTAATAACAGCAGTATCACAGTGGCTTGTTTTAATACTATGCAGATGCTTTTTCATCACTTTGTCATAGTCTTCTTTTTTTTTTTTTTTCAGTCCCAGAAAAAAAAGCACATTTCAGAACTTTTTATTTAGGGTGTGTTTATTTCTGTTTCGTTTCTTCAGAACGCAGTTTCCCTGTACTGCCGCCTCGGTTTTGCCGTGAAGAAAGGTCAGGTGTTCAGCCCCGAGCAGCTTCACCCCAGCTGGAAGAATGCCCCGTTTGTCAACAGGCTCAAGTTTGTGCTTCTCTCTACTTCCTGATTGCCCCGATTATTCACTCCACCTCCGCCACCCGATCTGGGGAGTTTCTGAAAGTGTTACACGTTCTGTTGTAGGAGCACCATGGACCCCCAAAAGATGCTGCTGTCCTGGGAACAGGGCAGTCCCGTCATGGAAGGCGGCTCCTCGGCCACAGATACAGACACCACCAGCCTGGAAGACCAAGGTCTCCCACCAGCACTAAATCCCAAGCCTATTTCTGCATCGTATGCTTATAATTACTCTTGCTGACATGGCCACATAAGGCACTTTATGATTGCTACTTCTGAACTTGCATGCCGCACCGCTAATTAATCCCTGAGAAGGTTCAGCAGCGTAGCTAAAAGTAATTTTCACACTAATAGGTGTTTGTCTAAAGTGGTCTCATTTTGCTCTAATATTAATGTTGTTGTTGCACATTAAGCTTGCAGAGTTGTGTTTAAATTGGATATTATCAAAGGGAAGCTGTTGATCAACAACATTTACATGCTAATAAGTTTAAATTAATGTCAGAGGGTAGAAATGTGTACATAGACTTTTTAAATTTTTTCCAAGAAGCAAATGCTAACTTCTGCAGTAATGTAAGCAGAAACATGATCAGAATGTTTATGAGTAATTGACTGTGAATTGCCTTGTGTTAATGTCATCGCTGAGCAGGATTACGATTTCTCCTGCCATATTAATTACTTTTCTGTCTCAGCAGGAGACACGGGGAGCGTCAGCAGCCTGAGCATCCCAGCAGCTCCCACTAAGAGGATTGCCTTTCTCTTTGACTCCACGCTCACAGCTTTCCTTATGATGGGAAACCTGTCTCCGGTCTGTGCAGAAATGAAAAGCATTACATTATTATTATTATTATTATTTATTTATTTTTAACCAGAAATTAGGTTTGAATAAAGTTTTACATTTTTGTGGCGTTGTCCCATCAGAACCTGAAGAGCCACGCTGTGACTATGTTTGAGGTGGGGAAACTGTCTGATGAGACTCTTGATAGCTTCCTGGCGGAGTTGGAGAAGGTGAGTTCATATGTGGATTTTCAAAAATTATATTAAAGTTTTATTTGAATTAAAAATATTTAGCTAAGTATTCAGTTTTTTTTTTTTTACTCAGGTGGAGAGCACAGCAGAGGGAGAGGCTCAGCGTTACTTTGACCATGCTCTCACCCTTAAAAACACCATCCTCTTCCTACGCTACAACAAAGAACTCACTCCGGATCAAGGACCCGATATTCCAAATATAGGTATTTATGCTGCCATGTGTCCCTTTTTTAATACATCCTTTTGTGTTTTCGTTCTAGTTTTGCAGCTTCTAACATAAGCTCCATGTATGTTCCTGTCAGCTGTGATCAGCCTTCTCATTTTTGTGTGGGAAAATTATTTCCCAGAGCCTGATGCTGCTCCCAATGTGTTTTACAATGGCTGGTGTGGGTTCATGATAAGTGCGTTGTTGTATATTAGCACGCAACATGTTTTATTTGTAAGCCAAAACATCTGTTTCCACATGTTAAATTTGCCTTGTAAACTGCTTAAATCAGGACTTTTATGGCTTTATTTAAAAAGGGTTGCAACTCTTCCATAAGGTTCTTTCTTATTTTGGGAGTACACAGATATCACTTGTCATGTTGATGCCAACCCCTGATTTTTGGATCTCTGCTGTTCCTTCGTGAGGTACCATTGGCCTTTATATGACGTTATTTAATGCTCTCCGTTAGCTTATGTGGACAACCGTAGTTTATAGTCTTAGTTTACTTTGTACTTCTCCACTTGTTCAAGTAGCCTCTGAGGATTTTAGAGAGCAACTGTATTTATATTAAATTAAGAGACACAGGTTTACATGAAAGGTTGCTTCGTTTATAACTATGCACTATGTTGTGTTAGACTTTCAGGTAAAAACCCAGTGAAAATATTGCAGTTTGTGGTAGTAATACTTTCTTGGTTCTTGCTCAGATCTGTCCATTTAACAAACTGACTCATAAAGTCCATGTTTGAGTAGTTTTTGTTTTTTCAATATGTTTCTGCCATCTTTATCTGAGTATCAAACGTAGTACTTACATCTATCATCTTTCTCCTATGTTTTTGCGTCTTGCAATTGTGTTCTTGTGTTCATATTTCTGCCATCAGGTGACATCATTTATCAGAAATTCATGGCAACATTTTCGCAATGATTGTTAAAGTAGAAAAGTTCAAACCTCAATTTAATCTGAAATGTTAACCTAGTAAGGGTTGTAATCCAGAGGGAATATTTTCATATAAAATGATTTATATGCACTGATTTCATGATCCAACCCTTCCAATGCACTATATCACCATATTTTTAATTATTTAGTATTTTTCCTCTGTAAGGTAGAAATGCTTTATTCTTTGTTTACATTGTATATATTTTATTCTATACTATTATATTTAATGCTTTTATTTGTTTCTTTATATTTTAAAATATTGTAAATATTGTTCTTGAGCTAATCAGACTCCACAGTTTACAAATAATGTTGTCCTTGTCGGCTGTTTTTGCTGTAATTTATTTTTCGACATGCATTTTTGTTCCTGTGTATTTAATTATTTTTGCACTTTACCTAGTTATTGTCGTTGAAAAAAAAAAGTGATTCACTGGTAAAAAGCGCAGCCCTCAACCAAGAGTGGATTTAGAATTTAAATGAATAGTTTTTATTATCTTTGTTACTGTGAAATTCCTTTCTAGCCGTCTTTACCAAACTACTTGTGAAAAGCTGTCGGTAAGTGAGTTGTCTGTTGGCTGTTGTTCAGTGGCCTTAAGATCGATAAGTAATTAAAAGCCTAGAGCTCGTTTGGTCGCAACAAAGAGGAAGTGGATCCTGTTTCTGTTCAGATATTGGCAGACTATATCTCTGATGCACTCAAAGCCGTCTTTAATGATTCTCTGTCCGTAGTTAAATATTCCCTGTGTAGAAAAGTGAATGCAGTGTTTCGTTGTTTGTCTGTTGTCTCAAAGGTGGAGCGCTGCATAATTTGTCCTGCCATTGAAGCACAGCAAACCTCTGGGCTCTCAATAGCTACAGTTGTGATACCAGATGTGTTTTGTTTGATTTGGCTTCAAGTCTCGCCTCTGATTGTCTTACTATGCTGTCGTATTTAAGGAGGCAAAACATTTCCCAATATTTCCCAATATCTTATGTTCACTGTTTCATTTAGGGAGCAAAGTAGTCTATGTGATCAAGACAAACAGTAATAAGACTTTCCTTGTGCTCTGTTGGATTATTTTAAAACCATCATTTAAAAGCATTATTTTTATAAAATATCTTTTTTTTTGTGATCCTTTTTGATCAAAACATATTTGGTTGCCATATCATCAATCAGGGTCATTTAAATTTGGTATTTTGATTTGGTGTTATTTCTCCGAGTCGGTAGAGTAGGTTTCTTGCAATCAGCAGGTTGGTATGACTTCAGCTCCCTCCATTCTCATGTCGATGTGCCCGTGGGCAAGGCACTTAACCCCAAGTGGCCTAGGTGTATAAATGTGTGTGTACTCTGAGAAAGCAAATGGGAGAATGTGGCTATACTACAAAGCACTTTGAGCTTTCACTATGACTAGAAAAGTGAAAGGGGCCAATTTAATGCACTGGTTTTAAAACGGGATAAAAATGTAGGGGAAACTAAGGAATCTGCTTTTCTTATTTTTCAAGTTTGAATAAGCATAAAAACATCCATAGTCTCTTCAGTTGTGTTAGTAATTAAATAGTTTTCTTTTTTGCTACATCTTGAAGGTGATTATATTTTAACAATAGAGCCACAGCAGGAAAGTTCCTTGTACGCTCTTAGTTCAACCGGAAGGGTCTCACCAGTTGGATGCAACAAACCTGGAGCTCCTTATCATGGAAACCGGTGGCTTAAGCAGGCGATGCAAAGCAAACTGGGATTAATGGGTTGTCCCTCCGTGAAATACGGGTCTTAGTTTTACAGAAGCTTGAGTCACTCCATATTGCACATGTGGTAGCTGGGAAACCAAAGGAAGTTGAGTTTTTAATCCCATATGTATTTTTGATGTGTTTAAAGAAAAACCCATCTGTAGGATTCAGCAAAGAAGACGAGGAAAAAAAGCTTAAGCAGTGTCTTCTTGTGTTTATAGGATGATTTTAACCATTGCAGTGTGGCATAACAAATTAATGTGGGTTCAGAGAAACTCTGTTTACAAGTTTACAACGGTCAACAAAAAAGACAAAAACAAAACAAAACTGATGCTATTGCAGTTCAATATATAGACGCCAATAATACTTGCAATAAAACCAATTTTCCTCTGCTTTTGATCTGTTATTGCTATTTGTTTTTACCCCATACTTTTTTTAAATATCTTTTGCTCTAACTTAGTGTAAATCTTTGCTACAATTAGACTTTATTCAACAGACAACATTTATTTAGTCAAGCAAATACAGCTGGAAAACAGTGGCCACATTAATAAATATGTTGCGCAATAGTCCTTGATGAGATGACGATAAGTTTTCCTAGTATAACATGCTAACCTATGAAAAACAGATTTAAATTTTAGGTGTGATTCACTCCAATTGTCACACAGTGAAATATGAGCCGTTTCCTGAATGGTAATCTCAGTTTTGCAAAAAAATCGCCTCACAGGCATAATTTGATGAAGCTAATGAAAAAATAGGGATGTTTTTTTTTTTTTTTTTCCAGGGCTTAAACTGTTGGTGGAGGTTCAAAAACCTTTTATATTTCTCAACACATCCTATAGTAATCATCCTATTGATACCCAAACAGATCCCATAATGGTAGGCTTAGAAAATGTAGGGTGGAGGGAGTAATCGTGTAAGGATTTCCTAGGAAAAAAACTGTTTTCAAACTTGTTGTAAGTGAACAATGTTTGAGAGATTGGAAATGTGAACTGACATCAAGGATAACAAAAAAAATCAAAGTTAAAATCAAAATAATATGTAGCTTTTTGATGTCTTAGGTAGACTCTTGGATCTTGGTCCTAGTAAATATTTTTTAAACAGATGACTTAGGCAATGAATGAATTGATAAAAGTAACTATTCATCTGTATACCCTTATTATATTTGATTTAAAAATAAAAATGTTTAAACTTAAAATTTATTTTACAATCTCACCTTTTATTCTTGCATCTGGTATTTCTGAAGGACTGGTCATTGGTTTCATTCAAGATAGTTGCTTTTAGTCTCTTGTTTTGATAATAATAATAATTATGCATTTTATTTTTTGCACCTTTAAAGACACCTAAGCACACTACACCACAATACAAAAAAAACCCAGACAAATTCATGATTCAAATAAAACAACAAAGTAATAACAATGGAAAGTTCATCTTCAACTAATTTTATTTGAAAGTAAGTCTATCTTTTGAAAGCATTTTTCTCTTATGTCATGGTTGCCATTTGTCGTAACAACACAGTTTAAAAACTGAAGTAATTATAAAACCAAAACAAGACCAACAAACCAACGCTATACTCAAAATAAACCTTCATATACGGCTTTTTAGTGTATTTGAATTTTCTTTCAATGCAAAACGAAACTTATATTTATGTATTTTAATTTTGCCTGCTAAAATAAATGTTACAGAGACGAATTTAGAATGAATCCAACAACTCTTACTACTTTGACTTAATTCACAGTCCTGCCTCCCAATTGTAATTTCCAGGTTTCCCTTTGGACATGCTGCGTTGTGAGAGCCTGCTGGGTTTGGACCAGGCCACCTGCAGCCGCGTCCTGAACAAAAATTACAAGCTGCTGGTCTCAATGGCACCGCTCAGCAACGAGATCAGGCCCATCAGCAGCTGCACGCCTCAGGTATGAAGCCTGGAGGAAGAGGGAACAGAAGGGACATTGTGTCTGTGTATGTAAAGACGTAAAGCGAATCAGCTTTTTGTTTGCACGTTGGGTAACAATTTGTTTGGTTTGGGGGTAGGGGGGAAATGCTCTTGTTTTGTTTGCTATCTTGCCTTGTCTGTACGTTTTGAGTTTTCAGAGTTATCTGTAAGTGTGTGTGTGCACGTCGTAAACTCTCCGGCTGCAGTTGCCCCAACAACAAGGCTTCACAAAGAAAGGAGGCAGGCGGGAGGCGAGGCTCATGAGTAATTCCTCCTGCTGGCTCTCTTTCAGGTTTCTATCTGAGCCCAGCGAGACAGAGGGAGACGAGTTAAACTGTTGTTGTGCCATTCACGCTGTTGCTTACTCTCAGACCGCTGCGATTCGCTGAAGTGGGATTATTATTTTTACACAAATCTTTGTTTATTACTGTTATTTTCTTGGAAGAACGTATGTGGCTAAAACAACTGATCAGTTTTTATGTTTTGGCGCGTGTTGGCTTATTTCCTGCTCCGTATCTGTTTATTTACATATGTATTTCTGTCTCTCTGCAGCACATTGGCCCAGCCATCCCTGAGGTGAGCTCCATCTGGTTCAAGCTGTATCTGTATCACGTGACGGGCCAGGGCCCACCGTCACTGCTGCTCTCCAAGGGCTCCAGGCTCAGAAAACTGCCAGATACTTTCCAGGTGAGCCCAGGTTAATGATTGCTTAGATAAGGGACTTTAAAACGGGGGCGAGAAGGTAAAAGAAAGAGGTCTTAAACGTGTACCGTTTAGGTAAACAACAGCAGCTCATAGGATCTATGGGCAGGTTTACATTAAAAGTTTTGACCTTTCTTTCAATCACAAACAGGTAATTGGATCATATGCTGCCTCCTCTGTCCTCACCAAAAGTTATTTCAAAATAAGGCACCAAGTCGTTTTTACTTATGAGTCACATTGAACTGATACTCTTTCTCATTCTAGGTTTGAAATATGATCCAGAGGATTTGTAAAAATAAAAAAAATGTATCAGAAAGCTACAGTCCTCTGCTGACGATGTTTTTTTGTGCAGAGTAGTTAGCTGAACTGCTAATGCTTGCATGTATTACCTGTGTTATGCTTTGTGGAATTGCTTTATTGTATTTTGTTTCTTAATGGATTTAATTGGGGTTCCAATTGAGTGTATGCAGTGAAAACCTTTAAAAAAGAAGTGCTACCAGTGAAATAACCATGCTTGCTTTGAATGTCATAAAGTATAATAACGTTTTAGCTGTAATAAAGAATTCGACTGGTTGGTTTTTAACCCAACTTGAAGGGACGTCTTTGTGTCAATGGGAGACTTTTCATTGGACTGGACAGAAGTCACATGCAGGTCCTTCTTATTTAGTATCCATATGCTTCTGTCAGCTCAGATTATAACAACTAATGAGAAAAATTACCATAACAACGACGATGAGACACAGCTCCACATTAAAAGGTCGTCAGGTTATCTATGAACACATTCAAGCCCTGACAAGATGAATAGGACAAATCAGCAGATGCATGTGCATATTTCTTTAGCTGAACAAAAACAAAACTGATGTAATTGTTTTCTGACTAAACTAAAGGGGAATGATCGAGAGTCGGTACGCAGCTTCAACTGTTTCTGCTGGAAAATACTGATCGGAAGTTAGCCTTTTATTACCTGAAAGAAACTCCATTATTAAATTACAAATGTCTAATCAAGATGTTTAGAAACCCATCCATGTTATCTGCAGTGAAATTGGTTACTGCTCTCAGGTCTGCCTAAACAGTAAATCAGACAGCTGCAGCTGATTCAGAACGCTGCTGGTTGCGCACTCTTTACCTCCAGTCAGAACTAAACATGGAGAACCCACATTCAATTTCTGTGCTCCCCTAATATAGATAAACTTCTACAAAATTTGTGGAAACACTGAATTTCTTTCAATTAAAGCTAAGAAGACATATTTGTTTAGAGCTGCCTTCGATTAATAGCAACTGGAACATCATAAAGTTGGTCTATTTTTCAACCTTTTATTGTTTTACCTTACTATGCCACTACAATGTACTGTTTTTATCTGATTGCGGAAGAATCTGTTGTGTGACCTTAATTTCACTCTTTAGACCTACGACAGGCTGCTGATCACCTCTTGGGGTCATGACCCAGGCGTCGTCCCTACATCCAATGTTCTGACAATGCTAAATGATGCTCTCACGCACTCTGCTGTTCTTATCCAGGTAAACGTTATTAAGTTTTACTCTGATCAAAAGGCCAACAAATTTAAGCTACAAATTTCAAAATAACCAGTACCTGAAAATGATTTAATTTCTTTGCTACCATATGCTGTATTGCAAGACTGTTTTTTAGAAATTGAGAGAAACTGCCTATTAACTTTTGTTCATCATGGTAAAAATCATATTCATAGACATTAATTATGAAGAGCTTTTGTAATTGAGTTGCAGAGGGTTTTATCGAAACCTGTAAATTTTTTGTGCACGGAATATTTAAAACTACGTGTATTTCACTCAGGGTCATGGTATTCATGGTCATGGAGAAACCGTGCACATCCCATTCCCTTTTGATGAGGAGGATCTGAAGGGAGGTAAGTCAAACTTTCTGCATGAGGCAGTAAAAGCTTTTCTATATGGGTTATAATACAAACCGACTTTAAAGAATCTATAGCTGAAGAAATTACAAGATTTTAAAAAGGATAGTTATTTATATTGAAAGTAATTTATGCAGTGTCGCTATTAGCTATAAAAGAGCCTCAAAATCGCCTCTTAGATTAGAATGTATAATTAAAATCTACTATGTTTCTATATAAACATGATAGTAATACATACATTAATAAATAGTTAATTATAATATGTATAATATGTATGATCTTTGCTGCGCATCTCTGGTTTAGCCATGATAGAGTGTGATGGTTTTACGACTGTTTTAAAAACGGTAAAATTTTTCATGGTGAGATTTTGTTGCTGTCTAAATGAAGTGCACCATATCTGCCCCCCTTTGAGGAACATTAGTAGTTTATATACCAGGCTGCAGAGTTTAAACATCAGAGAGTTTAAAAAAGGAGCCATAATAGCCATAATTGGCATTTCTATGCCTGTAGAAAGATAATCTGACCAAGCAACTGAAACAAACAATCCAGTTGCTTAGTATATTGCCTACTTGCTCCCTTGCACAAAGAAATCTGTATTTTCTTTACGCGATTGGAAGTAACTTCCATTTGTTAACAAACAGGCACTCTTCAAAGGGCAGAAAATAAGACGTACAGACCGGCCGATCCCAGCGGCAAATTAATAATGTTGGAGTTGCAGAGACCTCTCACGACTCTAATCCCGTGTTAAGACGGCTGAAATTGGTTTTCTCAGATAATTATAAGCATGATAATTTAACGTAATAAAAGAAATTAAAACCCATACTATATCCTTGACTGTTAGCCCTGATGTTTGCCCCCTTTCCCATGCAGAGTTCTCTTACGCCAACATGTGTGTGCACAAAGCGCTTCGGAAGCTGAAGGAGCACATGGATCTGGAGCACCAGTGCGGCTATGTCACCATGCTGAACGCCAACAACAGGCATCGTCGCAGGACCAGCGACAGCATCGAGTGCAGAGGTATGGCGCGTAAACGCCGCCCAACGAATGTGACCTCTTAAACGTTTAACGAGCAAGACCTATTGGTCAATTAGTTGCAATGTCTTTGCTTGTTACCACCAGGGGCACTAATAGTGCAAATTAAATAAATATTGCTCCCAGTCCGAGTTTAATTGTGCCGTTTGTCCGCTTAATTGTTTGCTTTTTATCACGATAGCCTTTGCTCATAGATTTGCGATAAACATTCTCATCCTTTTGGGATTGAGTCTTCCTTTAAATAAGAAATTATTTATAAACCTCCCACGTTAAGAAACGAACAAACAAAAGACACAAAAAATGGTCCAGAAGCAGGTGTTGATGTTCATTTGTTGTTTGGGTTCAAGGAGAAACCCATCTAGGCGGAGGCCTCGATACCAATGGCAGCACCGAGTCATTTGAGCTTGTGACAGAAGAAAACGGCGAGGTCAAAGGAAAGATTGATGGTGCGTGCGTTTGATTTTTCCGTTAAAATCTGTAAACGATTTAAAAAAAACATTTTTTGTAAGATCGAGGACATGTGAAAGCGAGTTGGACAGTCTTTCCTTTCTGTGTCTTATGTTGTTTCTTCTACGCCAATCTGTATCTCTCAGGTCTTTCATCTGAGGATGAGTGGGTCCCTCTCGAGCTGTGCTTCGGCATGCCCCTCTTCAGCTCCGAGCTCAACCGCAGAGTGTGTCGAAAGATTGCCTCACACAAGCTCTGCAGCAGCGAGAGGTACAACCAAGCCTCTGTTTAACTTATGTTTAAAAGGGTGCAGAGAAGTGTGCTACTAGACGTAACTATTGTTGTTGCTCTTTCCAGCCTTAAGGAGCTGCTTCACTCAAGCCGAAAGCTATCACTCAAAGTGCTGAGCTTTGTTCATTCGTTCCAGGTAAGAGCTCTTAGTCGCTGTTTCTTTAGTTTGAGATGAAATGAAAAACACATTATCCAGCAGACATATGCAGCCTGAAGTTGGGGACAAACTGAACTAGAACACCTCACGTTTATTCCTTTAAAATCCAATTAATTCTGAATAAATTCCTGTTAATTACCTCAGAGAGTTTGCAACCTTTTAAAATTTCCAAAATAATGCAGCCTTGATAAAAGCTAATAGGAAACATATTGTTCTTAAAAAAAATCACATAAGTCACATAACTAAATGTATTTTAGGGTCAATTAATGGTGTTGAAATTGACTTAGGATTCCCAAAAGTGCAAAGGGCTGCTCGGGTTTAGTATTTGGTGAGGTTATGTTATATTTTTAGTACTATGGGTAGTAAATTTATGCCATCAGTGTCTCTCCTGATGTATATTTGTAGTGACTGCATTTAGGGATGTACAGATACACAAACAACAAACAAAAACAGGCAAAATGAAGTGAAATATCGATTTATAATCATCAATGTGGTATTTTGTGAGGTATTATTGCAATTACATATTTAGCTGTCGTCATGCAGATGAATGCTTGGTGTAAAATTGAACATCAAGTTGAAGAACATGCAGCTAAAAATCCATTAAACATGTTACCTGACTGATGTTGTTTGCAGTGCCTTTGGTTTTTGTGTTCAGAAGATATGATGATAATTATCATTAGTATCATATTCTTACTATGTTGCTTAGCCATATTTGAGAGTTTAGTTGAAATAAAAGTGTTGGATTCAAAACAATTTACTTAAGTAATTACTTTGGAGAAAACTCTGTAAAGCAATTGTGCCGATTCGGGATAACAAGCTCTATAACGGTGGATTAAACCTTGAATCAGGCACATACTTCTGTCTCTCACTGTTGTTCTGAGTTGTGAGCTTTGTCCTGTATTGACAGGACCGTGGCCAGCCGTCCGACCCGGACAGCGGCGTGTCGAACCCACTCAGCCGGCCGCCGGCCGAGTCCGGCGTCCCCCTGCCCTCCCTTAACCTCCTCTTCAAGGACGGAGAGCTCAAGGAGTGGAGCGGCCGGGCCCCTCCGCCTCTGGACATCTCCTCTCTGCAGAAGGATCAAATCTCTTAAATGAGGTGACGGTTTTTCAACAAGGAGGTTACTTTTCAGTGAAAATGGAAAAACAGACCACCCCCTCTTTTTTTTTTATTCCACGTCTCACTAAAGACATTTATTAATAGTGGTCCAACTCTGCATCTTCATATGTGCTCACAAGGAGATGCCCTCGAGATTCTTGTGCATCAGTATCCAGTGATGGGAAAATTAACTCCCATCAGCTCTTTCTTGTTTATCTACTGTAAGAGGAACCAATTTTCATCAACATTAGTACTCACATTCTCTTTGTTGTTTCCCTGTGTGATTCCTTGTGTTCCTTGAGAAGGCAGTGTTATCCGTTGGAGTGGTGCTATAATCCCAACATATAAAGGTGTTGCTGGCAAACGGCTTAAAACCTGGAAAAACCAGTTGCTTTGTTCACCGCTCACTCCTACTCTCCAGTTAGTGCTGGTTTGGTTTCTTAAGTTGAGTGAAAAGTGACCGCGATGAAACCCAGACCTCTTCAGGAACCATTTCAACAATATGCATTATTGTAAGACCAAGTTTTTGGACTTGCCAGCGAAGTTTGAATCCATACCTGTCTTTGTCTTGTTTCATGTCCATTGATTTAATGCATGATGCTGTTGCACAACTGAGGAAACAAAGAAATTCCCTGTTATTTGTGATAAATATTGGAAAAATATGTTAATTGCACTGTGCAGGATTTGTTTAAACCTGTGGATAAATAAATACCATGTCCTTTTTTTTTTTTTTTTTTTAAATGTTGGATCGGTTGTTGTACGCAAACATTTTTAGATCTATTGTTTACGAGAAGGAGGTGAAAAACACAAATATGTTAAGAAGTGACTGGGCATTGGAGACACTTTGGGGTTTTTATTTGTTCTTTTTATTTTGTAATTGAGGACACCAAAGACGTTTTCTTTTTCTTACAATTTTTTATGATTTGTTGCCTTTATTATAATCAGCCAATCCAAAGAGCTCATGCCTGGGATCAAAACTACTAAACTGCTTTTCTTTTTAATCTTTTTTCTTTTGGTATTGCCTTTTTCTGTGGGATTTCTTTTCATTTCTTTATATTTACAGCCGTCAACAAGGTGACAAACATCATAACAACCCTGTTGAGCTAGAATTGCTGCAAGTTACAGGTGCTTCTTAATTAAGAGAATGAATCTAAAAACTTGTTTTAGAAAAAAACTGTAAAAAAAATTAGACTTATGCATTTATTGCACAGAGAACATATTTAAATTATTCTAATCAATTTTGATAACTAGTAATAAGAAAGAACCTACATTAATTTCCCCATTAAATTCCTGTATCACGTTAGACTAATATGAAAAAACGTGTTATATTATAACGTAGAAAATCATGATATCTTCCACAAGCAAGTTGACCCACAAAAGCCTATTGTTAAACAAGTTAGCTATTTATTGTTTACTGTATATTGCATATTAAGAGATTAAGTGCGCTTAGTCGACTTAAAACCTGATAATAATAAAAAAAAAAAACTCTGAAAAATCAAACTCTTTGCATCATATTTTCTTTCTTCCACTAAACTTTCCATTACTGTGATTTCTTTATGCAGGTATGTAATTTATGACATATAATTTTCTGAGTATCAAGCTTTTGAGTTTTCCTTTAGCTGTAAACTAGAACCTTCAAAATGACTGAACTAAAGACTTAATATGCATCGCTGCAATTAGTCTATATATGTTTTTTTTTACTATTTGAATTGAGTTAAAGAGTTTGATTTTCTCAGTTATTGAGATGCACCTGTATGTTTCCCTTATTACTGCACGTCTCTGTCTCTCTCTTTCTGGATTAACTCCACTTTGTGTGTGGTTCTCAGCTCTCTCAGGCAGCCCATCAGGCACTTTTAGCATTTCTGCTTAACATAGAATTACAAAAGAAATGGGGCTTGTAATCTTGAGAGAAGG
>JAVLVB010000813.1:1295514-1307855 GCA_032876305.1 Orestias chungarensis
AGTGATGTGTAAAACTCATTATGCTGAGTTTCATTTCGAAGGAATCTCCCCTCTGCAGTTTCTGACCCACTTGTTGAAGTTATAAATAGAAAAAAAAAAGAAATGGGACTAAGTCGTGGTCCTGCTGAAGCATGATAACTGTGTAGAAACCGTTGTGTGGATGTTGTGTATGCGTGTGTAACCTTCACATCACCTCAGATCTTTTCCCAGTAACAATTACCGCCACCCTTTAATTATCTACAGGTCATGGCTGTTTGTTGCCGTTGCTCCTTTCCCCCCTAGTTATACATCTACCTTAGGTGTTTAAAATAATAGTTTTATATGTTGGCTGAAAAAAACAAACTTTGTTGTAGCTTGTTTATTGGGAGTGTGAATAGATTCGACTTAAAAAGAAAACACCCTAATGAATAAATGGGTTTAAAAAAAAAAGAGAAAATGACATTCCTTTACTACGCTCTATCTACATTGTCTTCTCCATATACATATGATCACAAATAAATATGTAAAAAGTATATGAGAATATAAATAAATATCT
This sequence comes from Orestias chungarensis, assembly GCA_032876305.1. Lineage (NCBI taxonomy): Eukaryota > Metazoa > Chordata > Actinopteri > Cyprinodontiformes > Cyprinodontidae > Orestias > Orestias chungarensis. The sequence goes on from JAVLVB010000813.1 coordinate 1,296,050, forward strand.
AATAAGAGCGAATTTTTCCTCCTTAAAAACGTGTTGGGTCTTTTTTTTTATCTGGTCGCCAGTCACTTTACGTTATTTCGGGCTGCTTTCCAGTTTTCGGTGGAACAGATGGCCCAAAATCCACAGCGGTCTGGATACTCCGTCCATCTGCCTGAAGCGAACACCATCGTCCTCGGGCTTTTTGGACATAGGCTGGCTCAAAACTGTCAATGATTATCTTCAGATGGGATCTTTAACACCACTTTTAAGACTGCTGTTGATTAGCAGTAGCCTCCCTGCATCCATGCTGCAGACTTGACTTCTTATCTGCCATTTCTTCAACTGAGGTTGTAGAAAATCTTATATTTAATATACTTTATTTTCTGACGGCTACTAATATATTTGAAGCATTCAAATTTGGTCTCGGATTCAATCATTAGACAAAGTATTAGATTTTTATTAAGTTCAGATAAACCTTTATATTTGGATCCAAATGCAGCATTTGACAAAGTTACCCACAGATTTTTGTTAATTGCAATCCAAGATTTTAAGTAGTTTGAATTAAATCTGACATATGAAACTCAGCATCTAAACTTTGTAAAAAGATACGAAGGCTCTTCTTCACGCATTTTTAATTAATAACTGCTGGGACCGATTATAAGAAATGGCATTAATTTTCAAAGATACGCTAAAGACAAACAGCTTTGCATCACTATACAGTATATTGTTGATGATCACCAGAACTTTTAAAGTGTAACTATTCGCTGGATTTAAATCCAATCACTGCAAAACTGATTCACTGAGAAAAGAGAGAGAGAGAAACCTAATTTAAAACAAAAACTTGCAGATCAAAATACATAATATTCCACTTATAATAAATAGCAGTTCACAATAAAAAAAACATTACTAAGAAAAATTTTTATCACCTGAGGAACATTGGCTGCGCTCCCAGTTTCTCTGTTGAGACATTGTTTGTACTTTGTTTCTTTTTCTTACTACATAGATTACCGCAATCCTCTTCTGTCTGGTTTTCTTTAAAATTAACTAAATTACTCCAAAATTTTTCCTCTGTTTCTGATAAAGATGGGAAAGAAACCTATAACTCCAATAGGGAGGGAGAGGTTATGATTTAGAGGGCAGAGAGTTTCAAAGCGACTGAAGACCCTAAAGGGATGGTAAAATGAGCCGAAGTTACAGAAAGGAGGCAAATCTAAAGAAAAGGAGGGGAGGGAGACATGTTGAAGGTCAGATACATTTGCAGGAACTAAACTATAGCGGCCTTTACGGAGAGAAGAAGAAGCTATTTGATTTCACTTTGACTTGTTTTTTCAAACTCTCAACTTTTATTTAATTACTGTGATTCATTAACTTTTGAAGTACCAATTGTTTTACTTAAATGCAGTTTTTGTATTATTAAGATTTACCTTTCATTTATTCATATAATCATTCACGTTTTGATATGTTCATTTTATTATTTGTCGTCTTAGTTTACAACTTTAAAAACTATGTTTCCCATGATTTTCATGTCTCCAGACAAGTAAAGAGCATTAATCCTTTAGTCCTTCAAATCAAATAAATCGTTTTACATTTTCTTCTACTACCATCATTAAACTGGTTTTATTTCACCATGTTTTGTTGTACTTTTCATGATTGTGCATAACAAACTACTCTACAAGCCTGCAAGAACCCTCAAAAAAGTAAAACAAAACTCCAGTTTTTTGGGGAGAAAAAATAAGGTGTGTATCTGGATTGTTGTGCGGCCTCTGGACAGGTGCAGCCTGGCCTAACTGGCTGCATTTCCCAGGCCTTCCTTTCTTCACTAATTTTCCCAGCACAAATTACAGTGATACCACCGCAGGTAGCTGAATTTATTCAGCAGATATGTTTGACCTCCCGTTGTCAGACTCGGGGATGCGGTTGGGTTTTATACTAAAGCGGAATGAGAGGCAGTGAGGAAACATGAAGGAAAATCATAAGATATTGTCACACAGAGTGTGGAGCCGAAGCTCGTAGAAAGAGCGAATGTTGAAATCATGTCGAGGGTTGCAAAGTGACTTTAGCTGCATTGTGATTCTTGCATCAGTGCAAGTAAAGGCAAAAGTGGAGGATTTTCTCTTGTCTCATGTTGCATCAGTTCCAGGTCAGCCCAAGATGCTGCATATAATCTTCCTTGGTGCCGACTTTTGGGCCCTTAGTTGTTTCTAACCTTGAAGCTAGAAAAACTTGCACAATTGATGATTATTTATTACCATAGATAGATAAAATCAGTTTGAGCAATATAACATGATCTCTCCATTATAACACATAATCATCCAAATCTAAACAGCTTTTTGCAGAAGAAACTCTTTCAAATTGGCTTTTTTGTGATAAACCAATAACTAATGAAAATAACTGGTTTTCAATTTTTACTACAACAAGTTGTAAAAGTATAGTATATATTTTTTTAAATATATTTTTTCCCGGTAGTCTCTGGCACAACCTCACGCACTTTCTAGCTGCATGGAGAGCGACAACGATCTGGTGCGATGAAGACTCCAGCAGGAGTAGCCAAAGTGCTTCAAAAACAACAAAACGTCCAGGAACAAAGAATAGAAATGGACGGCACACTTCCTCTTGGTCAATCAGGTAAAGTCTCAATAAAATTTCCTAAAGTTATTGTTGTTTTAACATAAAAAAATGTGAAAAGTGAACCAGTGTAGCTGCTTTTGCAAGGCCCTGTATAACAAAACGTACCTGATAACCCTAAAAACGTTCTTCTTAAAAAAAAAAAAGACCTCTTCGCAAATGAGTCTGACAGCTAGTTGAATTATCTTTGCTTGTTTGTGCCGAAAACAAATAACCTCGCAGGTTAACCTTGAATTGTAAATAACCCTTGGAGTGGTCTCGTAGGTTAAGGGGTTAAACTCTAGCTCATAAACCCTCCCTGTGCCTCTTCTACACATAAATGAAGATTTGTCATTTTTTCCATTCATGTCAGCCCCCACAGCTGCTCAACGTTTCCAGTTTCCGGGAAAGTTTAGTTCTGTCATTGTGCAGCGTACCGAGCAGCCATTTCCCCCTCACCTGTAGGATATGAGGGGCGAAAACGCTCAAAGACAGGTGAGCAATGAGGCAGTACGAACCTAATGGAGACATTATGATCCTAGTGGGAGTTTATAACGGAGGAAATGACTGCGCAGCCACACGGTTCCAAACCCCAAGAATACATGTTGTTTATGACTGTGTTTTATGACAGAACGGCTCAATAAAGAACATAAAATCATCTAAAATGAGCCCTAAATTAAACTAAGGCAAAACGGATGAATATATCCTGAACTATGATTCTGCGTAGAGCCCCGAGGTCAGCGGAGGCTCACGAAGAGTGCATGGTTGTAACATAGAATAGATGGTTGATCACTTTTACTTTGTGTGTGTGCTGCTCTGTGATTTACTAAAAAAACGGGCAGGGTCCCATAATGACGATAATTCATAAATGCATTACGTGTTATCTGTGAAGCTGGTTTAAGTGCACGTACACAAATGTTTTTGCAGGTGTTCGTACTTTCAGGCATCTACACGGCAGCCATATTGGATTTGAGTGTGGCGTTTTACAAATCCCTACTCCAACTCCATGGCACTGATAATTTCTGTATGTGATTTTTTTGTTTCGGTGACAACAAACAAAGAAGCAAACAAAAAAGACTAATGCATAATGACGTTGGCAGAAACCCCCCCCCTCCCCCCTGATGTTTTAGTTTTTGGTGCAAATTATATCATTGTTTCAAATTCAAAAGTAAATAGAACAAGGAAAACTTCTTTTTTATAATGAAAAAATGGCATCTAGATTAGATGCCATTATTTCAATCTTGTTAACTTTCTGTTTTCTCTCAGTTTTAGGTTTTTTTTTGATCTCCATAGCTTTTTTTGTTAGTCGAGACAGCTTTTTGAAGGAGGACATCGGCTCTACAACAGCTGCTGTAAATTTTTCTTCTTCTCACTTTCGTCTGCATCTTCAAACCCCCAGTCTGTCGCGGCGGGCGGCCACTTGCACTGAGCCAGGTTCTGCTCGAGGTTTCTGCTTGTTAAAGGAGAGTTTTTCCTCTTCACCGTCGCTACATGCATGCTCAGTATGAGGGATTGTTATTTCTGCATACTGATCCAGGAGGAGTGAATGCTGCAAGTTAATGACTCGATGCAAACTCTGGGTTTCCTTAGATTGGAAACTTTTTTTTAACCTGATTTGTTTATGACGTATTTATTATTATTTGAAATGATTTTCTTGTAAAGAGTTTCTTCGTCAGGCACCAGACCTGAGGCTGAAGGCGCAACTTCCGCTTTTAGAGGCGCAGCTGCGTCCCTGCAGGAGAGACTCATCACTTCAGACCCGCCTCCAGCCCCGACCCGACCAGGCGGCTCGGTCTTCCGCCTCGCCCTCTCAGACGCTCGCAGGAGCGATCTCAACTTAAAACCCGCTCCGATTCTCTCGCTGGGAAAGTTTTTACGCATTTGGAGAAACCACCAGGCGGAGGTCACGTCCGTGCGTCTCACTCGATCGTCGCGCGTAAACCCGGATCCAACTCTTTTGACAGATGATCGTGGCGCTCGGCGTCGGATTACACGGACGGGTGGAGAAGCAGCAGCTGCGGGGATGGGGAACCAGGTGGAGAGGCTGTCGCATCTGAGTTACGCCGAAGTTCCCACGGTGGATCTGGAAGACGACGCACCGCGGATCGGAGTCTCCTACATCTTCTCCGCGGACGACGACGACGGCGAGGAGATGGAGGACGGCCGGGAGAGACGCGCGGACGAGGAAGAGGAGAGTCGTGAGGAGCTGGAGAGCGCCGTCTACCGCCGAGACGAGTGCGTGTACGAGAAGAGCGCCAGCCCGCAGGCGTGCTCCCCGGAGAACCTGCTCAACAGGTGCCAGGCCGGCGACCTGGTGGAGTTCATGGCCGCGGGTCAGTTCCCGCACTGGGCCGTGTGCGTCGGGGACTTCCAGGTGGTTCACCTGCACCGCGCCGAGGTCAAGAACAGCTTCCTCACCGAGGCCGGCCGCGGCAGGCGGTGTCGGCTGGTCAGCGGCCGGTACAAGTTCAAGCCGCTGCGCGCCGAGCTGGTGGTGCAGAACGCCATGGAGCAGGTGGGGCTGAAGGACCGGGAGCTGAGCTGGAGGAACTCCGAGAGCTTCGCGGCCTGGTGCCGGTTCGGCCGCAGGGAGTTTAAAACGGGCGGCGAGATCCGCATCGGCAAGCAGCCGTACAGGCTGAAGGTGTTCGCGTCCGACAAGCTGTGTCACGTGTTGGACTTCCAGAGCCTGGAGGACGCGATCGCGGAGAAGAGGAGGATGGACCAGCTGGGCAGGACAGCCGCGCTGCGGGAGCTGGAGGCGCACTTCAGAGGAGGAGAGGAGAGTAGGGAGGAGAGTAGGGAGGAGAGGGAGGCGCAGTGATGTCCTGATAGTTACACTCTCCTCCTTTACTCCTTGGGTTTAATTTTTTATTTCACAATTTTTACTGGACTTTGCATATATATATACATCCCTGAAATTTGCAGAAAGTAAAAGGTTAAAAAAAGTTTTCATTAGTAGTTCAAATTGCGTTTATACCAAAAGAAAACATCAACATGTGATCATCAAATAAAAAAAAATGGGGCAAAAAGAAATCAATGCATCAACATGACAGGGATCAAATTAAACTATTTTTCTCTAGTTTAAATGATTATTAGCAGATGATGATAAATGTTTAATACATTTAATGATCTGAAAAACCTATACAAGTATATCTTGGGGTTTCTGTTTTATAGACCAACACGAAGAAGCGCATGATTTTGATGTAAGGCGAAAATCATACATAGTTTTATTTCAGGAATGTGGGAGTTGCATATGCATTTGGCCTACACATGTAAAACCACTGCCCTGCGATGGACTGGCGACCTGTCCAGGGTGTACCTGCCCTAAAGCCTCTCGCCCATTGTAAGCTGGAGATAGGCACCAGCAGACCCACTTGACCCCAATAGGGTGTAGAGAAAATGGATGGATGGATGAATGTAAAACCACTCAGTTAAAAGTTTTTGGCCGCATACCGAAGGGTAAGTCTTACATTTTAACCCACCATTCCCTACTGTGGAACATGGAGGTGGCGGCATCATGCTGTGGGACCGCTTAGAAATAGCAGAGACAGGGAATTTGGTCATAGTTCAAATAGAAAAAAAATTAAAAGAAGAAGCTGGATGGAGCTAAATACAGGACAATTAGAGCTCATGCAGGTCTTTGAACGGCCTAGTCAAAGTCAAGGCGGAAATCAAAAATATTGCAGCAAGATTTAATTCTGTAAAGCATTTATTCCAGCGGTTCAATTTCAAATCCATCACATACTTTTGGAACGAAAGTTTAAAAAGTGTCAATATTATGTAACGTTTACTTCCCACTTTAGACTTATGCACTACTTTGTGTTATTCTATCATAAAAAAAATAAATAAAGGTGTGAAGGGGTATGTATACTTTCCAAGGCTCTGTAAGTATGTTTCCAGTACTTCATTTATACATGGAGATATTTTTGGGTTCATGTGTTTTTTAAAGTTTGTGAGTTATCTGCGTTAAAGCCTCAATTATCAGTCCACAGTTGTTCTTTGACAAATGAAAATGACTGAAGCAGCTGTTTATTTTTGCTACAAAATGCTCTCTCAAAGTGTAGTTTTATAAAAATTCTTCATAATGTGTCTGGAAGTGGGAAATGAACGCATTCCTTCTATTTATGAATTGCCTCATTACTTGAGCCAGCTGAGATTTATTTGCATGTCTCAGCTTGCTCAGACGGTTGGGGATTGTTTTCTGCCCAGTTCAGGGAGCTCACCCTCTGCGGCGCGTGTTTGGGAAATGTCGTCGATGTTGTCGGTTAAACTGATCAAAGTCTGTGTTAATTGTTCCCAAAGTTTTAAGTAAACCATGAGTCACTATCTCACCTGGGATCGTTTCTTATTGTTTCTGTCATCAAAGGGAATCGCATGAAATAATCCTTTAATGCATTCTTTATACAGGGCAGCAATATTGAATTTTATCATTTCAAGACGGCTCCTTTTGGATCTGGTTTAACGATATCCAGTTCAAGGTTTACCCAATAAAGCACACACAAACCTATACAATAATTATTTGTCTCTATGACATACCAAATATATTTGGATAATAAAAAACCTTGGAATATTTAAAGCAGGGTCCTCCAAACCTGGTCCCGAATCAAACAACTAGCAGGTTACCTGGCTGTTGCTGAAATTGATGGCATGCTAGATTATTTAATGCAGCTGTGTTGGAACATATAAAAAAATCCAAGGCTCATGGCTGGAGAACCCTGGATAAAAGCAACTGCTTTTAGAAGTTTAAAGCCGGATGATTTTCTAACTTCCTGTAACAACTGCGCTATACTATAGCTACTGTGGTAAAGCTACTTTATTGATAAGGAATAACAAGTAGAAATTTAAGCTTTTTCACATTTGCCATTTTCTGTAATAATGATTTCTTAATTTAAGATCCTTTAAAAACTTCTTTGTGCTCATGAACTAGCCAGTAACCTTAAAAAAATGCAATTTAAATCATTATTCTTAACTATCTCTTAAGTAAACATCAGACCAGAAGAAAGTGGCCAACATGGTGGAAGTGCTGAGTAGTTATGTTTAAATGTTAAATTATAACAAATTTACCAACCTTTAACTTTAACAACTTGAATTCATTTTTAAAGGGGTAGGGAAAGTATTTGTTAAAATGAATATTTCATCATTTTGAATTTATAGGCACATCGTAGAGGTAAAATATTCTTAGTTAATTTTCACCATTTTTTAAAATTTATTTAAACTTTATTTACCCAGGAAGTCTCATTGTGATTCAAAATCTCTTTTTCAAGAGACAAACCTGGCCGAGGTAGCAGCCAAACCACAAAACAAGTCATACATAATAAACAAGTTACATTTTCATGATAAAAAGTACAAAAATGTTAAAATCACAATGAGCCAAAAACAGGTCTCCATCACAACATTCGTTACAGTAGTATTAAATTCTTCAATGGACATGAGGGTTTCTAAATTTAGCTCTTTCTGTAGATTATTCCTTCCCTCAAGGTGCTGAATAGAAAAAAGCACTTTTTGCCAATTCAGTTGCAACTCATGGCACATTAAAAAGCAAACATTTTGAGGGGCGTAGTTGGTAGGTACCAGACCAAACAGAGAGGAGGTTACAGAAGTACAGAGGAGGTTTTCCAAGCATAGCTTTATAGATTAACATGTACCAGTGCTGTTGTCTACGAACTTAAAGTGATCTCCAACCAGCTAAGTTATAAAGAATGGAATGATGGGTGAGGGATTTTGTATTTGTAATGAATCATGAATCAACATGACACAAGATAGATGATGAAGCATGCATATACAATATATCTCCATAATCAATTAGAGACCAAAGGTAGCCTGAAAAAATACAAGCTCAGAATATAGAACTATAAATTGCTTATTTCATCACGCTTGTACAACTTATAAAGATTTGAGCAGCTAACAGCACATGTCCATTTAAACCAAACCTTCTGAATAAAATACTCAGAACTACTGCTTCAGGTGCTGAGTTCAGATATAGAATACATTTTTGACTTTAAGTGAGCAAAAAATAAAAAAAATTTAAGAAAGATGTCAATTAATAAACTAGAGAATATTTGCTTTTACTCTATTCTTAAATAAATATTATTTTGTAACATGAATAGCCTAGATAAAAGAAAGAAAATATTTATAAATGGCACGCATAGACTTATATATAGATGTAATTGTATAGATGGCCATTAGAGAGCAATTTTCTGGCCATCATTGAGGTAAGACCTTTGAAACACAAACAATTACTAATTACATATTAATTTATGCTTCTATTCTTGAGAGAGCTGCTGCGGGGCCGTTATTGATTTGCTGCTCATGTAGGCTGAAACGAAATGAGAAATAACCTCGAACACTTTCAATTCGCCCACAAAGATTAAAAGTTTGTTGGGCCAGAAGCGCTTCTTGTTTGGTGGGAACGTGCGAACGCTTTCAAATATTAGGTGGCAAGCTCCGGACGCTAGTCCTTAATGAAAAGCTGAATGACTGTCTGATAACTGAAGATACAGAAAACGTGTTACGTACGTGTATATGACTAGAAAATAAATGTAATAGAGTGTAAAATACTAAATACTTTCACAATCATCTCTGGGGACGACTAGACTGCTATCTTGTGTTTTCTAGAAACTGACCAGCTTCAGTTGTAAACCTGTGCAGGAGTTGTTTTCAGCTACCCTGCAGCACTTTAATCAGTTTAGGATATTAAATCCCCCTAACAGAGTCTTGTGAAGCTCAGCTTTTTCAGCAGCATATCAGACATTTTTATGTTGCGCCAGGAGTGAGTTAATGAGACAGAAGTGCATGTTTGCAGATATTACCACTATGGCTGCAAAGAGGTTATATCTTCAGGATGGAGCAAGGTTAACACATTCAATCAAATGTTAATGCGAAGCTGTTGTCTTTATGAAACCTTTGTGTTGAGCTAGAATTAGTATCAGGTTACTGGCTTATTGGAATCTGAAGGAAAATCATGAATTCTTTCATTTTTTTGTTATAGGTTAAGTCATCTGGGAGGTTTGTGCTGGAAAGATATACCTTGTAGACAAAAACAAAACAAACTAAAGCAGCTACAAAGTATGCTGTTAGTTAGCGCTTTCTTGATGTTGTTTAATTTATTTGAAAGGTGCTCTTGCAGAGAAATGGAACGCTGTCACGCTTCTCAGTAAATGCAACTCCTTCCCTGAACTCGACGATTTTAACACACAATCTCTGTGTTCAGAAAAGATTGTCAAGGTGCTGTAACCTTCGAAATCAGTCCTAATGTTTTCAGTTCATTTTTCGTTCGCTGTTAGCCGTACAAAACTTGCAACCTTTTTCTTGATATGCTTCCAGAAACACCAAATATCTAGATGTCATCACATATTTGATGCTTTGATCAAATCATGCTTCTCTTGACAAACGTTTTCTTCCCTGGTCTCTTATTTGCCACAGCTTGGCAGTTCTGCCGTTGTTAGATGGCTGTTGTACTTTAAGATGATGGATTGCAAAGAGCTTAGTCACATGTTGAGATTTTGTTTTATAAAATAATCAAACTCTTAACAGCTCCAGATCTTTATCCCTGACCTGTATGCTGTATTCCTTGGCTTTTGTGATGCTGTTTGTTAACTATTGTTTTCTAACAAACCTTTGAGATATTAACAGAAACAAACAGATTAATACTACTTTATTTGCTGGCAATGGGGTAAAGGTGAATACATACAAAATACAGTACTTTTGTTGGTCTAACTCATAATAAAACACAATAAAATTTGAGATATTTTTAAAGTTTTGTTGGAAACCAAGAAGAATAAACTGGTTAACAAAATCGGCACGTCTTTATGAAAGACATATGTCATAAGTGATCAACACAGTCGCCTTTTTCCTTTAGAACTGATTGTGATTATGAGTTGATTGGTAGTCTTAAACTTATACAATACATGAATATTTCAGTAGAAGATCAATGCAGCATGTGGAGCTAAAGTATAAGGTGTAAATGCAGACATGTGGCTCATTGTGTCTTTTGCTGAAAAAACAAGCTCACCCAGTGAAATGTTACTAAAACAGAAATGAAGGACTTTTGGAGGAATCTTTTTCTTTCTGACTTTGTATTACTGGGAGTCCATTTACTTTACTGATAAATCATGTCTTACGAGTTCTCATTTGACACAATGTGGTTTCCTGACAAGAGGGAAATCAAGGCATAACCAACCGACAAGAAAAGAGAGGCATCTGTGTTTTAATCAAACCACTGCTGCTGCAGTCAGGGCAACATCTGGATTCCTTTCTCAAAACACATTTTGTTTTTACACATACTTCACCCTGAAAATCAGTAACCTTTTGACAGCGCGGCTTCTTTTACTGTAATTCGGCAGCCGGCCGGTATTAGCTGCCTCCTTGGCCTCTCCATTTTTATAGGATGTGAAAGCTTGGACATGGCAGAGGCGGACTAATTATAATCAGCTGTCAGAGCTCACCTACAGCTGCATCTGATGGCTTCTTTTGCTGTCTGGGTTTTTGATTCCACTGGAGGTTGATAAAATGATGAGATTAGATGAATTATAAAAGAAGCACACAGGGAACATCCGCCCCTTATAGTGTGGTACAAAGTTGCTGAGGAACATAAATCAAAGTTTTCACACAAACAGAGATCATCTGTGGGTTTTGTTTTTTTTTGTCTTAATTCAAGCTGACCTTCTAAAACACACCAAGAGCAATATTGGCACTTTAGATTGTCTAGTCTCCCATGTTTCTACCACACTGAGATTTAGAGAAATATGTTTTACTTAAACACTAACAAAGATTCAAGATATCTACACAATAACAGATACAGTGGTTATTATTGAGCAATGAAATTCTTACTTTGCGACTATCCTATATAGAAGAAAGAAATATATAAACAAGACATTTGAATAGAATTATAAAGTGCAAAATACAATCTAAGATATAAAAGGTTATATAAAATACATTTACCTCTGTTAGAATTTTTTTTCTTTCTTTCTTTCTTTTAGAAGCTTAAACTCTTTAGTGTAAGGTTGGACTCATTTTCAAAAAATAAATAGTGGTTAAAATGAAATTCATACACTGTGGACAACGAGGAATTTGTATTTCACTGGGAAACACACTAAGTGTAAATAACGTCACACTTTAAAGTACACACACACACACGGGCACATGCACACACACACACACACACACACACACACACACACACACACACACACACACACACACACACACACACACACACACA
>JAVLVB010000813.1:1307955-1326223 GCA_032876305.1 Orestias chungarensis
TACGCACAGAAGGATGAACACTGGACTCACACCAAGTTTACATCAAGATCACTGAAATTTCTGCTATGAGATTAAATTAAAGGTTTTGAAGAGACACAAGACAGATTTAAGACATTCTTAGAGTACCCCCTCAGGTAATCCTACTGGAAGAGACAGATTAAGGAAAGGACAGACTTTCACCTTCTGAAAGATTTTGAGATGCAAGGTTAGGTAGGCAAGTTGTGTGGCGACGATTGACTCCAAAGAAGACTGAACCATCAAAATGACTAAAAAGGTGAAGTGCTCGTATGTATTGATGTTTTCGTAGCGTTGATTTATTTTAAAATTTCTCTACTCTGGCAGATATGTTTGTTAAAAAAACAAAATCTGAAAATAAGCACCTAATTTTTTGTTCTCTATCAAAAGCATTCGCAGACTTAACCAGTCAGTTTATGGTTCAGAAATACTTTGCTGGTAAATTATTTTTGTTATTTAAAAATACTTTGTTGCTTATATAAATGATGAAGAAACACACAATGAAATGTATTCATAGACTCTTGTTTTCTACATATATTTTAAAATTCAGTTTGCAAACCATTAATGCAAAACCTCATGATTTTATGGTCTTGCTGCTTTTCCGCATATAAAAAGTCTGATGAACCTCTTCTGTTGTCTGACCATTAAGCCCAGATTGTCCAAGTGTCCTTAATCCTTTTCACTTTTACTAGGCAGAACAAACCAGATGGATGGGAATCATAAAAATATATTTCTAGGAAACTGGGTTTTAATGATAGAACAATTTGTCATTAGATAAGATTGTGTGAAGAGAAATTACAGCAGGTGAAGTTTAATAGCTTACATTTGCTACACTTGGATTTGCACTACTATGTAGTGCAAATCCAAGTGTAGTTAGAAATAATTTATCAGAGAATCACGAAAATGGACTAAAATTAGCTAACGTCAAAAACAAATTTCTTAAGTTCTGAGTGTAAAAATAAAGATGTAAAAATAAAAAATCCTCCTGAGCAGTGAATTAAAATACATGACAAATGTGTTCAAACTACAAAAAACAACACCCCGCCAAAAATAACAAATATACTCCTAAAATAAAATCACTGGGGCCATATGGCCTAACACATGGGTTTTCTTCTAAAACAAAAAGTCTAATTAAGAATTAATTAAGCTCGTTGAAATATTTACATTGCATTTGAACTCATAAGAACCTCCAGACGTGTCAAGATTCAGGCCTTGTGTTTCTCTGTGCTGCGGAGTGTTGAGCTGATTACACCTGACATGCTGAAAGGAGGACACAAACAGCAACAAGAGTAACAGACACTCTTTGTGTCTCTGACTCATGGCCAAAAAAAAAAGAAAAAAAAGGAAAATCTCTTGCAGAATATTTAGTTTTGATGTCACACTTGGGATATTTTTTCTAGAAAAAAAAAAAAAAAGCAGCAGCATCTGAGATCCATCAACCTTTCTTGCAAAAATGCAAAGTTGCTGGCACTGGTGTCAAGCAGTCTCCAGTTTCCAGATTAAAGAACAAATGCGTAAAATCTAACAGAGTGACCACTGTGGCCACAAGAGGTAAAAGCTGGTCAAGAATGCAGTGTAGCTGCAAACGTGTAGGTTTGAATCTATGTTTACTGTCCTAACTGTCCAACATTTACCAGGAGATCCTGGTTGTACTCTAATAAATTGGGATTCAATCTGTTTCCTACTAATGGCTCTCCCTGTGGAGGGAAGGCCTTATAATTTGAAGCCACTGGTGTAGCTGGCAGACATCTGAATAATTTATATCAGACTCGTGACCCTCCTTGTTACAGAGTAAATAGAAAATAAATGCACAATCCAAACAGTCTATTGCTGTGAGATTACCGTTTCACAGTTTTTGTTTCGTTATTTGTGCTTTACATACAATGTTTACCTGCAGGTAAACACTGAATCAAAAATGTTCAGGTTTCTACACAGATACCTGTGTTGGATAATGTGTGTCTGTTCCGTTTTTCAATTTGAAATTTGAATTTACCTAAAAGCCCAGGATGCTAGTCAGACTTTGTTTTTGTGTGGCCAATGTTTATGTGCTGTTGTACTCTAAGCTTAGATGTAAAAATGTGAATGCAAATAAATAAATAAGTAAAATAATAATAATAATATGAAGAAAATTAGCTGCATTTTTTAAAGGCTTAAAGAAAGTGAATTAAGAATCCAAGCAGAATAGAAAAGAACATAAATATCCTTTACTGTCTTTGGGGAAACTCGGGTGTAACGGCGATGAAAGTGACAAGCCAGTCGGAGCATGTAGAATTACAAAAGAATTTAAAAACAGCACTGAGAACAACATACTGTACAGTTAAGGAAAATTTACAACATAAATAAATACAGTGCAGTGATTTAACGTAGCATAATCTGATATGAGTGGAATAAATCTTTTCTAATTCCTAGAGAAATCCTCCTTTAACAAAAGACTATTTACTGAATTTCAGATGATGAGATTTCAAATTTAATGCCATCAATTACCAACTGTGGCAGTCTTTCTTTATTTTCCTCCTAACAAACAAACCAATAAAAGTCCCCTGTTTACCAAAATTTATTCTGCCAAGCCATGTGTAAAAACTTCCCCCGACAAAGATTTGTTTGTTATTCCACCACTTTCATGCAGCTTATGTTGTGAAATCTTTAGCTCTAAAGTAAAAAAAAAAGCTTTTCTTGCCACTAATGCTGAATAACACCTAAGTCGACTTAAAGCTCTGAGTTATGTGCTGATTTTGAAACTGAGCACTCCTCCACTTCCACAGTAACAACATGGACAATATGGTCTAAAATGTATTTATCAGTGTTTCGTATGTAACATGACAGCTGAACTGGATGCCCTCTGGCTGCATTCATGTCCTCATTATATGAGAGCCTGTACGCAGGCTATTGTTAGTTACACCTCCTGATGGCTGAAGCAGCTTCGCCGAAACATAATCAGGCACTTTTAGACTTGTCCAGGCTCTGTAAAATAAAGCTTCATAAAGCAAGAGTGAGACAGCCCTCCAAAGCCGATTTGCATTCTGCATCTTCTTGTCGTGCATCTCAAGTTTCCGCACACAACAAACAAATTAATGGCAAGTTTGAGGAGGCTGTCAAAGTAATTACTTGCGTGATGCTGCTGAAAGCACGGAAATGTGCGCCTTCTCCACGTCGCCGACATCGATTACGAATGCATGTGGGTCCGTGCGAACGTATATGATTGCTTGGAGATATTAAAACAAAGTTTCAAACAGCCTATCTGCTCGGTTCTGGGTGCACACAGACACACGACGATAGTTTGTTTTTCAGCTTTGCCGTCCCGAAAGCATGCTGCTCTGTTCGTTTTATTGAATCCGAACATTTGTTGCAAATAGGCCATAGTGCCGTATTCTCTCGAGGGCCCTGTGAAACGTATTGGTCATATAATCTTGATAGCTGATAGAGTGTAGCAGATGGCTAGATTGTTGACGGACATCTTCTTTCTGCCAGGCTGCTGCAGACGGCGGAGGGCACACTCCAACTGGCAACTGCCATCTGTCTGGAGACCAGGGGACCGCGCACTTGCCCCAAATGCATGTGAATAACTGGATGAACGGACGGATGTGTGCTTAGGTAATGTTTTAGTCTAACATCTGTAGAGAAGCTTACACTTGCTCAGTTTTTCCACTGTAACAGTGAAGGTGGGGGTTTGGAGAAACAAAGCTTTCACTAATATACACTCATGAAGCAAACTTTTATCATTTATCCAATATTATTGGTATTTTAATTTGCAAAACAAAAATATATATATATTTGACAGATTGTTGTAAATATCTCTAAGCAGAAATTTTTAACATTTAACATCCAAAAGACATGTAAGTCGATCAATGACTAGCTAGCTACATACATTTTAGGTTTTTAGATAATTTACTACAATGTTATGTAAGTACTATACTAAAGCTGTATACTAAAATATAACTATAGCATTTTATGTTTATGCATTTAGCAGACACTGTTATCCAAAGCGACTTAGAAAGTAGACACAATATTACAGTTATCAATCTGACCATAATCTATCTAGAGGAATATCCCTAGTCAGAGTCAGTGGTGACAGTGAAGAGATATTGATGACCAAAGTGACCGAGCTGGGACATAAGTAGATGAGAGCCATACCCTTAAGCACTTTGTAAGCTACCATCAGGGACATGGATTTAATGCAGGCAGACAGGGGTAACCAGTGAAGCTCAATGAACCGAGGGGTGACATGAGACTTTTTGGGTGTATTGAAGATCGGACCTGCCGTAATGTTCTGGATCATAAAGGTTTTACCTTACAGGCTGGGAGACCAGTCAGGAGTGCGTTGCAATAGTCAAGGTGGGAGATAACCATAGAGGGAACCAGGAGCTGGGTAGCATCTTGGGTTAGGTATGGCTGTATCTTTCTTATATTTAGTATTGCATTTTACAGTCAAATTTAAGGGTGATTTTGTTAAGACAACCAGACCTGAGTTTGTTCCAAGTTGTTATATATGAGTGGTCCCAGTAAAACGGCTGGTTTTGAATAAATTCTCTTTCAGACTCACTGTCAAACTCATAAAATGCCAAAATGATCTTTCTCATGGATTCAGAAAGTCCTTGGTGTTGTTCAGTTTTATTATTTGAATTTTTACAACGTTGTTGAAGTTGATATTACACAGACATAGACACATATGTCCAAGTTTATCAAAAAGCACATCCTAATCCTAATCCTAATTTAATTCCCATACACAGAATGAGACGCCAATATTAAAAGCTGTGCTTGGGTGGGACAGAAAAACCTCAATATTACAATTTAACTGCTGCTGAATGAAGAGTTTATAAATTAAACATGCTTCATTATTATTTCAATTATTTTAAAACATAGCCTTTGATACCACCCACAATTCCTTTATTATTTTCAAATATTTCTGAGTATATGAAACATTACACTAACCCCCATTGTCCTTAACCTGCGGTGGACGTTAAGTTAATTTAATGTCCAGTCACTAATTCCTTTACTGTCTATATTTTGGACTACCAGATGCCAGGGGTTTGATGAGTAGACGATGACAGCTGGACCAACAATCTCTACAGCCTCTGTATGTTTGCAGTGACCTTCATTTGATGGCTAACTTCGATTCCCCACATCACTAGTGTCCTTTATTAAAGGACACTAGTGATCCATATTATATCTCATTTTACTTCTGATGAGCATTACTTAGACATAACTCACATAGATTCTCTTCATAGCAAATGTGCTTGCACACCTGTTCACTTCTTCTGGATAACTGACCTGGAGAAACTATTCGCTATTTTGACCTTCAAAATCTCAGCATCTCCATCACTTTATTTGACTGGTAATCATGATGAAATTGCTAATCTCCCAAAAATGTGTTTTCAGAAGTTCCTAGATTCTTTAACTACAAGCAAGAAAGCTTATTTTGTAAGCCTAACATCCAATAAATCCAAGATTAACACCTGGGGTGTCTTTGAAATACAGAGAATAATGTTGTGGGTGTGTTGTGGCAAGAGAGAATTTACATGAGGGGGAAAAAACACTATGCAAAAATATCAAAGCTACATTTCAAGATGTCTGCCTGGGCGTTAAAGCTGTGGCACAAATGAGAATTACAAATAATCAAAAAAACAAAGCATAATACCATAATAGTTCCAAACTGTCTTAAGGACAACAAAGACAACTTTATAATTAGAGCCAAACCATGTTGTGTGTGAGCAAGTCAGAGTTGCAGTCCTGACTCAGTTACACCAGTTCTGTCAGGTGGAACGGTCCAGAATTGGAGCAAACAGTTGTGACAACAATGTGGACGATTAACCAAAAACCCAAAAGACGGAAATGATTGAAAAAAGTAAATATACAGTTTCTGAATTTAAAGGAAGTATTTTAATTATCTTTCTCATTATTGAGATATTTGGCTAAAATAAATACGTGTGGTAACTCTCCCTCCTTTAAACAAGAGAACTAGCCTGATTTAATGTCACAGAATATTGTATTGCACAAACTTTTCAGTCATGAGGTTTGCTTTGTTCTTTCTTTTAAACTAAAACATCAACAACAGCATTTGTAACTCATGATGTATCCCTGAAAATTTAACTGGGAATTCTTGCGTTAGTAATTCTTATACGATTATTATACCCACATGTAAAAGAAAAACTGACATTTAAGAAAATTCTTTAAATTCAAATAATATGTGTGAGAGCCAATAAAAAGATCCTTTGGATATCTTTAAAATTTGCAACATTCATATGCATTCTTTTCAAGTTAGCCTAAATGACTAAAGTTTAGTTCTTAAATATTCTGACTACAACATCTAAATCCTTGTTAAATACCAAGCAAATCTGTCTATAATTCTTATCAGTTGAAAAGAGATACAATGAAACTAAAGAAGCTTTTGATGCCCCCAAAATGTATTATAATTGGCTTTTAGTGGATCTTCTCAGATTAATACACTGTTTTTATATTCACAGCGTGGATAAAGCCAAGAATAACAAGCTCACATTCTGGGGTCAGATTTTTATCACTTGGCTGCACAATGGAACAGCAGATGAAGATGAAATTGTGTCACGAGTGACATGATTACGATCAAATCTGCAGCACAGAAAACAAAACAAGAAATCGTTTTCATGGAGAGCCAAAGGAATGAAAACCACAATCGGTTTTTCCACCAGGCTATTTTGACATCCTGTGTTGTTGGAAGGCATGAAAACATTAGTGTGACCATTCGAAATCACAATTCCCAACCAGTTTCATTCAGTTTTCATAGAGGGTTCCTAATGGTTATATTAAACAAAATGTTAGCCTTTTGCAGCTTTTCGATTATAACGCCTCTCCCTCCTCACCTCTTGGTATACCTAAATATAATCTGTAAGGAATGTGTTATATATACAGCAGCATACTCTCAATTTTAACAATGTACAAAAATGCATCCATTATTAGAAGCTTATATATTCAGTGGGAAAACAAAATCACCATCACATTTGACAACAAGTTATCATAATATTTTACAATATTGAAGCAGACACGGATCATTCATCTTTTCTCTTCTTGACACCTTTCTTTTTCAGGGTTCTGAGTTGCTCTATTGCTTTGACTGTGCATGTATGTATAGGTGATTAGGTGAGCAAGCTATTTCCTTTCAGACATAATAAAAATCAGTGCATACCTGCCTTACTTAAATTATGCACAAGTATTTGTGCTTTCTTTCTCTCCTCCTACCTTGTTTCCTTCCTTTCTTCCTTCTATTTGCGTTGTTCAGAAACTACTTTGAATTGGTAGCAACAAATTGCTGCAGAAATACATAAAAACGGGGAACAAAAAAAAACACTTTCTAATTTAAAAACATCAGTTTATTCCATCTTTCCATTGGTTTTATTTATCTTCAATTACATTATTCTTTATCTGGCATTCCTTCTTTCTTTACTTCCATTTATGTGTTTGAGCTCTTGACCTTACTTACCTTATTTTTTACATTTAAAAATAAATGTACATAACTGAGAGCTCTTGAAAGCTAGATTTTTATATTTGTATACTGTTTAGGTACCAGAGAGACCAATCTAAGTAGATTAAAGTCCAATATGTTGTTTGAAGAGAGAAAAAAGGTATTTTGATATCAGCTGTACATATATAAGTTTGCTTTCTTACATGTAAATCAAAAATCACAATTCATTAATTTTTTGTACCTGGTTAATCCATATAGCGTCTCACTTTAACTCGTGTCTGTTTTTTGTTGTTTTAAAAAAATTAGATTAAATTACACATTATTAATATCTTCTTATTTGCTCATGTTTGTTTTGGGTAAATCCTCTCATCCTGTGACTTTTCCCCACCAAGGACTTTAGGGCTCAAAGCTTTGCTTTCAGATAGATGTCACATATGTTTCATTTAATTTTTTTTACTTAGTTAGGTCAAGGCATTCTCTACTTTTGACTTTCTGAAGAAACAACCTCTCTAGATGAGAGCACGCGTCAGATCTTTTGTTCGAACAGTAACCCATTAACCTCTCCCTTCAGCGGTTCAGATGTGTCAGCCATGAGAGGGTCCCTGTTTGCCGAGGTCAAAGAGGACAAGACAGCCGGCTGGCTGCATCAAAGTAATTGGCAAGAAACCCCTCATGCATTTGGAAGGTTTGTGTTGGAGATCCTCTGACGGCTGGCTGCTCTGGGAAACAAACACAAGAGCTGAATATTGCAGCTTAAGTCAGAGGCAAGTGTGATCAGATACTATAGGAGTCAGAATGAGGTTCTCTTTGCTGTCAATAAAAAACTGAATTCATACATAAGAAAAGTAAACCACTGGAGAATTATTAAGGAAATGTAGGTTAATTTTTAAACTGTTTAAACATGTAATCCTCAACCAATAAGCTTTTACAAGCAATTTAAAGTTTTGTACATTTTTAAGCTGTGTAGAATCATTGAGCTAAAACAAGCTTTTAAATCATGTTGTCTGTTTTTCTAAATAGCAATATAACAACTTTTGAGGTGCTTTCTAGTTTTTGGTTGCTTAAATTTCCCGTACATAATGAAAGATTTGACATAACCTAAAATTCTATATGAAAGCTGAAAATTTAAGCTTTTTTCTTTTGTCTCTGTCAATGAATTTGATTTGAGTAAAATGCCTTATATTTTTTGGGGAATCCTGCTTTCTTTAATCCAAAAACAAAAAAACACAAAAAAGACAAAAAATCAAAAAGGAAAAAAAAACCCCAGATCATCTGAAAAGATTGCAAACATACATATAATAAAGTATTTTAGTATTATAATATTTTATATTGATTTAGATAGGATATACTATAAACATAGATGTTAGTAGGAAATGTAAATTAGTAAGTCTTTTTACCTCTGGAGATGGGCTTTTATGTTTTAAAATACTAAATCTATTTTCGATCTTGAGAATTCACACAGTTGGATGACATTTTTGAATTGTTTCCAGGAAATTAATCAGAAAAGACAAATAATGTTAAAATAACTACATTTCCTGTCCGAAGCTCAGAAGTGTAATAATTTAGAGCTAAGAATAAGACCCAAATGTTAAGACACAGAGACATAATGAACACATTTTATTGATTTCTCTGCACTTGTTTCAGGCTTTGAGTCTGTTCTTACTGTGATTGCAACCACCAGGCCCTCTGACGACCACCAATAGGCAAGGCGGGTGACATGTCTTGTCCAAGGACACACCTAATAGGACAGACGAAGCAGGGGCTCAAACCGTCAACTAACGAGTTACAAGATGAACTCTGACCACCTGAGCCACCTGAGCCCAATAAGATAGAAACCTATAGAGGAAACAACCTCCATAGAACCAAGATCATAACAGAATAATACTTTTATCTGTAGCCAGTGTGTTAAAATCTAATGTTGCTTTGGATTTATATATTTTGTTGTTTTTCAGGGTATATATTCTCAAAACCCAAATTTTATACTTTATACCAAGATGAAAAAAAAAGAAGTAAAACACATGCAAAATGTTCTTTCTACTTCTAGGTTCCAAAATCTGTAGTCTCATTAGAAATATGCCCCAAACATTTTCTAGCATATGAGAGGCACGCTTTAAGTCCTTTTTAATCAGCTTTCTCAGTTCCTAGCCTCCCTACGTGTAATCTATCAGTGAGCAGGGGAACTGTCTCCAGTATTTCTGCTCCTGTTTGATCCTACTGCTTTTTACAGGTACACTGGAATAACAAAAGCTATAATATCACTAAGTGTTCTAATTTTTATCACTGACTTCAGAAAGGAAAAATCAGAAATTTTACGCACAGAGTAAAATATTTTAACCCTTCTAACTCTTGTAATTTTTTCCAACAATGCCTTATCAGTAATAAACCCCAAAATTATCTGTCTCAGAAAATGAATTATACATAAAATGGTAAAGAATTGTAAACAACAGTTTCAGACTTCTGAAAAACATGTTGATTATTGATGAATTACTGCATCAATGTGACGTAGTATGGAGATCCGCCTGATGTTCTGCTGAGATGAATGGAAGCCCAGGTTACTTTTATAGCAGTATTCAGATCATCTTGTTAAAAATCATTGTTGGTGGATTTTTTTATGCTCAAAATTCCATAGATTTTCTATTTTTTCCAAATCAGCCCAGTTTTCTGGTCAATCAAGCACTTCACCGGTTACTCCATCAACTTTTGGCTTTTTGGCACTCTAAGCGGATGCAACCATTGCAGGAAAAAGTAAATATGCCTCTCATTAAAGGTTGTCCGCACGAGGAAGATGGTTTAATTGTCTTTAAACCTCTAATGCTGCTTTAAAGTTTAACTTTTTATTGGGAATATGGCTAAGCAATGAGAATGGTCCGAAAGGTTCAGAAAATGTTTGATTACCAAAACACATAAGGAAAAGGATGCACAAACATACATAATTACCAAAATAGTACAACATTACAGTTGGCAAAACAGATTTAAGGTTAAGGAGCTGTCGGTTTGCCAGCTGGATGAGACAGAAAGAGGAAGCTATAAACAGCTGGCACTAGTGTGTTGAGAAGGCAAGTGTTCAAAAATCCTCTAATAAGTTCCAGGACATTGTAGCACCTAACTCTGAAATTACAATCGTAATTTTTAGGTACTGGGTGCTGAAGGGCTTTATGTATGAAAAAAAATATGTATTACTTAAAAAATCCGAAAACACCAGCAAATATCGAGGTGTAGTTGGCCGATGGCTTTACTTTATTTTCATGTAGTCTATTGTGACAAGTTTGCACCATACCAATCCATTGGCACAGGTACAACTAGTATTTTAGCTCCTAAATGTCAAAGATTATACTTAAACCACTTTAACAGCATTCAGTGGTCATAATTATGCCCAATTTGGCCTCATATAGCAAACCTGCGTTTAGTTTACTTAAGTGCTTAAATACGTGTTTATTCCAGGAATTGACTAAAATGGAAAAAAAATAGATTCAAAAAACCCATTCTATAAAAATAAGAAAAATCTTATGAAGGGGGGGGATGACCAATGCCTTACACAGATTTATTGTATTTATAGCGATAATGGAGAAATTAAATTGTAACAAAGTAGCAAAGGAATTATTGTAAATATATGATTGTATTTGAGTTTCTTAGCTTTGACTTTAGATCAAATCTCCTTTGTGCAACAGAGCTTTACTTTCTCATAGAAGGGTCTGAAAGTAGCCAAATGTGTCATAAAACTTGTTTGCACGACACTGTTTGAGAAATACTGATCTCATTTAGCAGATTAACCACAAACCTGTAACAATGGAAAGAAATGGAAGAAACTGCACAAAAAAAGAGGAAAACAAAATTTCTTAGCCCTTTTTAACAGTTATGGTGGCGCCATTCTTAAGTTTTCCCGCTTTGACGAAATGGAGCGTTTAAAACTGGAGAACCGGTTAAATAATAGCATTTTAAGCTTTCTGACGTGCTGAGATGTTCTCCAGTGAAGACGTAATTATGGCCTGACAGCGGGTGCAGAGACTCACAAAGGCCTGATAATCAGAGGCTGCTGATCAGAGCATGCAGCTCGTGACCAAAAGGGGCAGCGACGCTGAAAAGTACTTAATGTTCCCCGTAGAGTGGAGGCAGAAAAACTAAAACCCTAAAAAAAAGCCCTTCTTAACTTATCATTGTTCAGTTATTCAAGCTATGTCCTCACTTATGACTCGACTAAAGCTTCTTTTATACCGTCCATCCATCTTGCTTTTAACCACAGCTTTCTCCTTCTGATCTCTTTGGCTCGTTGGTCTATCACTCCGTCGTTCCCTTAGCTGCTGATTCATGAATGTAGCATGCTATCTGCTAACCACAGCAAAAGCAGCAAATTAATCCTTAACTGCAGAGCTAAGTTCAGAGGAAATTTTCATTTCACAATTTTCTTTATAATGATGTTTCTACATTTAAATTCTTTGTTGCAAAAACGCAAGGTAAACACTCTGTCTGCATATTGGATATATAATTATCAATACATACATAATCTTTTGACAGACGTGTAGCCAGTGGTTAAGGACCCTGTTTACCTCTTTTCTAATGTTCCCTGCTATGCAAAGACGTGTTTGACAAATTACAACCTTCAATGGTGTCATGATTTTAGCAACCTGATGCATCAATGAATAGTTTAGTATAGTAACATCAGTGTAAATCTTGTTTCAGAAACCAACTACTATGAAACCAGTTAAACGTCAGCATTGACCTGATTTGCCAAAACAACAAATGGCATGTTTGGAGGAAATGTTGCTTACAAACCTGAAGACACTGTAAACAGCACTGGTGTTTTGGTACCAGTGGTACTGGGGCGAACTGGTGTATTGCATGACGTGAACTTGAGATTAAAGGCTGTTAAGTTACAGCTTAACTCTATCAATTTTGAAGTGTTTCATTACACTGTATGTGAACTGTAAATCAAGTCTGTAATAATAATTGCTGCTTCGTGTTAAATATTAAATATTTTACAAGGTGTAGTGTTGTGGTAAATTCATTAAGGGCAAAGTCTCTCAGAGGAAAGTCCTGCCTTAAATATCCAGTCCTGCTTTTGGGTCCACATTCCCAACGTCCTCTTTTCAGAAACAATCAAAATGACCTGCTTCTTTATTTTCTATTTTTTTTATCAGGAAGTATAAAGATATTCAGTAAAATAATCTCCACTGTCGTTGACATCACTAGAAAATATTTGGCTTAAATAAAATCTGCTAGTTTATCACAGAGCAACATAAGCTCACATATTACTATTGAAAGATGCTCATACTTAATTATTTGATTCAGGTAAACATATAAGACTAAACCCTTAGCTGTTGTACAGGTTGTGTTTTTCCACACTTTTTTCCTGTGGTATTGAATATAGGACCACAAGTAGGTTTTCTTTCAACAAGAGAGAATGCAACAGTTACATCGAGCCAAGTTGTTTTCCTCATGCACAAAGGCTCCAATGTGCCCAGTTTCTAATCTGTGAGCAGTAAATGCATGGTAATGGGCCTTTTTTTACAGAATGGGAGCTAATACGAAGCTAAGTCCCATGAAGGACTGCAGCTACAGTCATTGTCTACTCACTTAACTGTGTGACTGAGCCAATCCCCTTACAGTGTGTGCTTTGTTGAATTGCATTAATTTCCTGCGGCTGAAAGTTTTCAAATATTTTGATTCATCAGTATCTATAGTGGGGTAAAGAGTATTTAACCAATGACTGTGGGTGTTCTTCTACTTAGAAAGATAAGAACGGTCAGGTGTTTTTCATCATAGGTACAAATGCGAGAGAAAATGTTTACAATTGTTTTTAATGAAGCCCCATTTTAAGGATTTTTAAAGAATTGATTTTTAAATTATGATGAAAAATAGGTATCTGACCACCCACAAACACGCAATATATCTTGCTTTAACAATTTCTTTGATCAATTTGACAAGTGCAACAACTGTCTACAGATTCTTGTATTATATATATATATATATATATATATATATATATATATATATATATATATATATATATATATATATATACACATATATACATATTGTTATGTTGTAACTGTACAGTCTTTTTTTTGTAACTTTTTATTATATTTATTTTCTTTTGAACAATTATCTGCACTGTTTTGTTTTGTTAAAGCTGTTAAAAACATTTTGTTGTCCCTTGGCAAAAATGGCAAATAAAGAATTCTGATTCTTTAAGAAGCTCATCTGTTCTCTGCATGTTACCTGTACTGAAGACTCATGTCCACAGCATTTAAACAAACTGATTCCAAAGTCAACCATAGTCAAGACCAAAGAGCTGTTGACCGACATAAGGTAGAAATAGTGTAGTCCTGCATAAGGGTGGGAAGAATGAATCTACAATAGGCAAGCACATTGCCATCTACTGGACATGTTGTGAATAGATTAACTGGAAGACATACAAGACAATTGATAATTGATCTCATCCTTTGGGGTCAAAATGATCGATGACCTGCAGGGAGCTGGTACCATCAGTAACAGAATTGCAAAGGAAATATAATCCTGCAGCACCATGCCTGTCACTCTGCTGAAGCAAGTACGTGTCCAGACCCATCCAAAGGTTTCCAGATATCCTATGGATCATATAGAACAGGATTGAGAGAATATCATTAAAACCAAGATTGAACTTTTTGGTACAAACTCAACTTGTTGTGTTTGGAGGAAGAAGAGTGGTGAGCTGCAGCCCAAGAACACCGGACCTGGTGTGAAGCATGGTGGTGGAACCATCATGCGTCCTGGAAAAGGGATAGGAAGACTGCTAAGGGAAGAATGGGGGGGGGGAGGTGCGAGCAGCAGCTCCCCGTCCACTGTCCAAACACACACTTATGGTGTGTAATATGTTTTTGGAGGAATATACTCTGATGCCCTCAGGGCAGTGCTATTACTCAGCCATGAAATAAACCATCAATACCCTGACTGTTTTGTCTACCCTTTGTATTTATCTATAACATCTCTTCTAGATCTGAGACTTGTACTGTCAAACTTAATAGCCCATCACAAAACCTATTGATTCTGACACTGCATCCAAACACTCACCAAGCATGCCGTATGCAAAAACTGTTTTATTTAAACATTAAGTGACTTCAAGCTCACTGATTCTTTAAGAAAACCAAAAGAGCAGGGTGTATAAAAAAACACAAAAGGTAATTAAAACTCACTTCTTACTGTGCTTTACAAACACAAACAACATAGCCTACATACACAAATAAAATTTTAAATAAGTACTCTACATGATCTTTCAATAAATGGCCTCAAATGCAGAATTAAGTAAAGAGAAGGATGCAAAAACCTCTCTCCTCCAATCCTTGCCCTGAATATATTGTTGCTCAATGTGTTACCTGTTCAGATTGTCCAGCCAAACTTGGTGGATGTGGCAAACTGGACACTAAAAAATTACTTACTGTGTCTATAAAGCGAGATAACAAGCTAACAGACTCAGTCATTCTTTGGAATCAATTCAACGGAGGTTTCAATGACAACACAATTGTGCTAAACGCTAACACTGATTCACCTTAAATTGAACACATTGTGCCAGACTAAATGATTGTATATTACCATGTCCAGTTCAGCTAATATAAGTCATGATATCTGACTGCGTGTTAGTAACTAAACTTACAGTTCACAGTTTAAAATGTTCACGTTAGCAGTTTCGCTAACGTATTCCAAAAGACCCAACAACTCCAGAAGGTTGCAATGGCCGATTTAATGGATAATAAATAAATGCATAAAGGCTGATTCCCCACTACCTTTTAAAATTGGCACCTCTCTTCCTCAATTATACAATCTTACTTCCACCGTGACATTACTTTGAACAGACTACCAAAAAAATTGCAAAGTGATATGATAACGTAAGGCCCAGTTTACTTACAATTGTTGCTTTAAGTAAAAAGGATGCAATAGTTTTCTGCCTTTTAGGTTTGGCTGGCCTCACCCTGGAGTGTTGGTAGGTTTTTGGGGAGCTTGGAGGTTTCCCACTGATGCTTCTCATACTCATTCTGAGTAACCATGGCAACGACTGCGACGCAGCCAGTCCAGCTCAACAACTGAGTTGCTGCAAATCATCCACTAACATGCAACAAATTAAAATTGTTAATGAATCTTTTGATTTTCCTCTGAAGTTTGCCTTAACAAAAGACAGGAAGCAGACTTTTATTTTTTATATATATATATATATATTTTTAAATAAAAGTGAGGGGGATGGATCGAAGGGCATTCAAATCTGGGTGACCCTGACACACCCTGTATCTACGCCCCGGGTTGAGACCTCCTTCCACCAATGAGGCGATTGAATGTAGGACTTAGCTGGGTCTCCCAGCATGACAATGATCCTGAACGAAGGAGTGACTCTGTTAAAGAGCATTTCAAATTCCTGGATTAGTCAAGCCAGTTCCCAGCAATAAGAGAATGGAGGGAGTTGAAAGTCTGTTTTGCCCAGGCAACAGCCCCAAAACATCACTTCTCTAGAGGATATCTGCATGGAGAAATTCAAGCTGCAGTGTAAACCTGCTAAAGGCTCACAGGAAACCTTCGACCTCTGTCATTGTCAACAAAAGTTAGGTCATAAAGTATTGAGTTGAACTTTTTTCTTTGAGTGAACCCTTTTCCCTCTACTGTAAATGACATACTTATAAATGAGGTAAGATGTTATGCTGTTAGAGAGTAATCTGAAATCTAAAGATCTCTCATTTCCATTCCTCTCTCAGCCATGGGGCATGGATTGAAGAGAGACTTGATTTTGTTCAAGCTCTCCTCCTGTCTGCACTGGTAACCTGGAAAGTATATTACAGGCTGATGCTGTGCTGTTTGAACAAAGCTGCCCTGAAAGCCCGAGATGTGATGTGCCACTTGAAACAAGAGCGGCACGAGTGAGAGAGAAGTCTTTGCAGGGTAGAAACAGGAGCAGGTGCTTCATTTCAAGATGTTCAAGAAAAAAATAGATTTGTAGATTGGGAAGGACTCAAGGATTTGTTTGCCTCTCTTACTAAATTTAGACTGAACATATTTAACATAAGTATGCAGGATGTTTTTTTTGTTGCGTTTGTCTTATTATACCTCAGTTTGATTAGCTTTAAGTTATGTTTCCATCACAGCCTCTACTCTTTATCAGTTTTCTTGCTTTTCACCATATGGGAATGAAACTGAGTGAAGTATATCAGCCATAACCAGATTAGTGTCTTTCCATGCATGTTCACATTCATTTTGAATTAGATCCACAATAAAATTCAGCTTGATACAGTTTGATAGTCCAACAAATTTTTTTGTGAATCTGTAAAGGAAATAGAAAATGAAAGTTTTTACATTTAATCCAGGAGGTGTGTTAATTGTTTTACATTCACTGACACTGACAGGGTTTGTAAGAGGAAAATTATTCATTGAAGCAGGGATGGGCAGCAATGATACAAAACCTATTGTGGGTTACTCTGCTGGGGTACTCGGACTACACCTGCTCCTAACCCTATCCCTAACCCTAACCCTAAACCTTGGAAGGGGGGTTGCCTTCCAGATCGACATTGACCAGAGCTACATTACAATGATTAAGATGAAAGCATTGTTATTTGTTAGAATGGCCTATTCAAAGTCCTGACGTAATTCTAGTTGTGAATCGGTGGCAAGATCTAAAAAGATTCTCATAGATTCTCTCATAACAATCTGTCTGAGTTTTACTATTTTCTTTAAAAGAACAAGGGAAAAAATCTTTAGCAGAAAGCAAGTATAGATGTATCTGAAAATGTTGGCAGGAGCTCTACAAAGTGTTCATTCAGGGTCGCTTTAGCCTATTTTATGTGATAGGCCAGCATAAAATTGTTCTATCACATAAAAGTCCAACAAAAACAAAAAAAAGACTAAAGCTGTGGATGTAATGTGAGTGTGAAAAGCTTACAGATGACTAAACGCACACATTTTTGCTAAGTACTCAGCATGTCAGCCTCGGAGAAACATTTTATTTTCTGAACATTTTGCTCTGATGGTCACCTTCAACTTTACAAAGCTTTCAGGAAACACTTCGGCACACCTCCTGTGGTGTCCATTAGCAGCGGCCATGACTCAGTGTTGTGAGTGTTAACAATGCAGCCCGGGCTCATGGAGCTTCTCGTGCAATAATAACCTTCCAGGAAACAACAGAATAACATGGCTGAAATAACAGGCTGTTTTTCTTTATGTAGTGCAGCTAAAAAATTAATTGTAAACCTTTATGTTATTTTGTTTTTACCTGCATAGGGACAATTTAATATGATAAAATATAGAGTGCAGGTCAATTACGAGATTTAAAACGAAGTAGATTAGTGACAGTTAAACAGTCTATTTATTTTACCAGATCGTTTCAAAAGCAAGTAAAAAATTGGTACATTTTTACAAGAGGGAATGCAGCAGTCATGGTGTTCAAGTCTGAAGTATATTAAGTTAACACCAACAAGTGGGACCACTTGTATAAGAGCAGAAAGATAGTCAGTTTCCTGTTTTTGAGGACACGGGTGCATGTTGAGACAATACCCAGAAGGAAGGAAGACATCAGCAATGAGAGGCAGTTGCTGTTACCCATCAAGTTGGAAAATATTTTAAGGTCAGACCATGAAGTGTTTAAAGAACTTAGCAAAACATAAAATCTAGTAAGGCAATTTGCAATAAGAAAAGAAGCCGATTTATGAAACATGGTAGCAAATTTTCTTTTTGAAAAGTCTAATCTGAATGCACCACAATACATCAGGTACAATGCATTTTTTTCACTAATGAATCCAAAGTGGAGATTTTGGGCCAATCATAAAACAGCACCATGTTAGAGTTTTACCAAACAAAAAAAAAAAAAAAAAA
>JAVLVB010000813.1:1326323-1338297 GCA_032876305.1 Orestias chungarensis
AACAAATCAACATAAAAATGGGTCACGCACTGATTCGATGAGAGATGAGATCTGAACCTGATTCGTGTTCCATTGATTGATTTTGAGAGACGTGATCACCCCAATAAACAAACTCATCATTCCTTCACCTCAGCGAGAGAAACAAAAAGTTGAATAAAAAAATAGGCCACTATAAAATACTTTAAATACCTGTCCACCACAACTTTTTTTTACTTGCATGTGTTCATACTGTTTTAAATTTATATCTTATTTTTCCACAGTGCAAGAATTTCAGTGGGATTTAGGTCAGGACTCAGCGCTGGTTTCCCTTAGGCCTGAGGCTATTTTTGAAGCAATCACCTTCAAAAACATGCTGAAGTTCATTCATTAATAAGACAAACCCAACAACCTTGGACCCTAAAGGTACAAGATGTTTTTGGATCACATTTTTTATGAGGATGTTCAAACTTGTCAGGTTTGGGAGTTTCATATTGTACATTATACACCGACTTAACGTGTGTATGCAAAAATTGCTTTTTGAGCTTTTTAATTATTTTTAATTTGAATTAAAATATTGGAGAAAGTGCATTAATGTGACAAGTGTGACAGTTGCAATGTATTGCATTTTTAACACACGAAAACATCCATCCATCCATTTTCTGTACACCCTTGTCCCTATTGGGGTTGGGTGGGTCTGCTGGTGCCTACCTCCAGCTTAAAACGGCTGAGAGGCAGGGGTACACTCTGGACAGGTTGCCAGTCCATCACAGACAAGAAAACATTGTCGCTTCTCATTTACAAAAAAAAAAAATGCACAACCAGCATGAATGAAGTCAAATCTTGTAGTTAACATGAAAATATTGCCATCTACTGTACACTTTCTATAAAGTTTAGCGATGATCGCTAAAATAACCTGGCTGTTTGTCATTGAGTTGACATTTGGTGGAAAATCGGACATATTAGTCAATTAGTGAATTGTTTGTGACTCAACATAACATTTCATAAGCATGTAGTGTTTGTAACAGAGTTTAACAGGTTTCTATGATCTGATACTGATCAGTTCACAGCAGTTTAGGGTCAACGTTTAGTTTGTTCAATCTTACTCTGTGTTCTGTTAATGTATGTTTTACTTTACTTTTCTCTTAGTGTCAGTATCATAATATATTCTACTGTATATTCTGACAATGTGATACTTCCTGTAGATATTCTGCATCTCTGTTACTAACTGACTGTTTTCTGTTGTCTACTCCTTTGCTAGTTTATTATGTACACTTTTACTTACACCTGGTTGAATCCCTGTCAGTCATTAAAAGTGTCAGTTTCTCATGTCAGAGATTAAACAAGGATCAGGAACATTTCTCCAAAATACTGGTTATTATTGGTTTTCTGCAGAATTGTCATTTGCGTATCCATTTTGGGAATCTTATGTTCTTCAAAATAAACTAAAGAGTTATAAGAGATTGACATTTCGTTATTGTGGAGTAATTTGGAGTACAGTGAACCCTGATCTTGTTGAATAACCAAATTATAGATCAGCTATGTACGCTTTGTAACCTTGTGCACTTTCCTGCTGGAAGCTGATATTAAGAGTTGGTATCACTGTTCTAATAAAATAATAGACATGGTAGACTAGGTCAGGACATCTCTTTGTATAGCACATTGTTTGTCGTAAGATAACTTAATTCCTTTGAAATTATCAAAATTAAGAATAAAACATGTGTTTGGAGATAGTATTCCACATGCCTTTGTTGTATGACAGCTTATTTGAGGTACTGGTGTCTCTCTAACATCTGGAACCAGTCTGTGTATTGCCTCTGTTATCAATACCTCAGCATATCAGTAATTTCTATAAAACTCATACCAGCCAGTTTGGCACAAAGAAAAAATATGCCAGGATTTAACTCTTGGTTTGATGTTCGGCCAGGTGACTTTGTCACATTTACTTGCATAAGTACATTAAGTTCCATTAATGGTATTTACTGGTTTGCTGCTACTGCTTGAACAGAATATGTACTAGTACCATTGCTAATACCCGGCTAAAAGGCTACTGCAGAATGGGAGACACAAAGATTAATATTACAGTTTCTAATATGATTTTTGAAAGTCGGTGGAGTTAGTGGTGTGCTGTGTGCATGTTTGGAAAAGGTATGCATATTGTCGTAATGTCCAATCAGTACTTATTGATTATAACCAAATCCATAATCTATGAAGTAAAAAGCAGCATATCTGAGGAGGAGACAAGAAAGAAGTTAGTTATCTGTAAGGGTTTAAATATCTGATGGCATTTCCAGGGCCTTATTGTCTCCAATCAGAAGTTGGTGTTGCAAAGGAAAGGTATATGCCCAACCTTATTATGAAGTTCATAAAAACAAACAGGTACATAGAGGTAGCTAAAAAGTGTCAAGTGCATCCTCTGATTGGTTAATCTTTACTGCAGCACCACCATACAGCATATGCAGCAAGCAAACCCTGCACTATTTGCCACTTGCACATCTTGCACAATGTGAAAATACTGTAGGAATCATCTGCTGCAACAATACTGAATGCTACTGCACCTTCTATTACCTCTGACATTACTCACACTGTAAATAATTAGTCTGTTTTGTGTACTTTAATCTCTGGTTTAAGTAGTTTACCTGGGATTTTAGTCTATACATTAGGTAGTGTATTTAGTTCATATTTGAAGATATATTTTAGTTTGCTTTAAGTTAAAATTTAGTATAACTAAGTTAACAATCTCCATCTGCACGTTATTATTGAAATGTATGCAGTATTAGGGTTACTGATAGGGTAGGCCTGGTTTGACAGGTACTTATTGTTACTTAGAGTCAGTAATGTCTTGCTTTGTCTGTATCACGGTAGGATGGTGAGTAATGTAATTTCAATTCCTTTGTATGCATTGAGATTTAAATAACTTGACAATAAAACTGACCTTGACTTCGATACTACTAAGTCTCCTAAACGTTGTGAGGTTGTTTAATACTTTTAGTTCAGCCCTTTTAGTTCAGTTTGGAGTAAGAAGAAGAATCAGTTTATTTATATAGCGCTAATTTACAACACATGTCATCTGAAGTCACTTTACAAGAACATCATTTTATTTAAATCATAAATTACTCAAAAACAAATCAGTTCTAAAGAAGTTTTCAACCTAGGGAAAACTGCTCAGCCTTGCCTCTACGTTAGGCTCTGCTTTAGAAAAGCTGTTGGAAAAATTCATTTGGAAAAACTGTGACCTTCCCAATACAGTCCAAATATTATGGTTTAGTTCTTAAATTAGTATGCAATACATCTAGATAAACAAACCTTTTTAAATCCCTCCCCCCCAAAAAAAATGTCATCAGAATATCATTTCCTTTCATATTAAGCAATCATGATGAAAACAGATCGTCAGCCGGGGGCCTGTTTACTTGAAATAATGCAATCAAAGGAACACTTGCATAAAAAGTTCTCACTCTGTGCTCATCAGACACTGCTGAGCCAGACAGAAGCCAGACAAGTACCTTTTTCTACCTCCAGCAGGGGATTGTTTTGACTGAGAAACACTTCAATCTAATTGCTGCAAAAAAACAGCATAACTTTTTTACTGTATATATGCTGAGTCTTTGAGCATTTACTATTTTCTGCAGTTGGTTTTCATCTGTGTGAGTGGTGGGGGTAGCTTAGAATAGCTAAATTGCGTCTCCTGCTTTTTTCCCCAAGACATTCAGATGTTTTAAGAAGAAGCTGCCATATTCAGTGTACTCACAAGATGGCAGCAGAGTTCGTATTTCCTCATCGCCTTTCCCAGGTATTTGTTTGGGACTGAGCTTGGACGGCGGAAATGCCACCTTCATTATGAAGCATCCGGTCCACCTCTGTGTCTGTGAGTGCGTTCAGCTGGAGCATTCCTCCAGGAATTTGTCTTATGAAATGAATGAGGGGTCGGAGGGTCACTCAAACAGAGGGGGGATGTTTCCATTGCATCAGTGGAGCGAGCCAGAGCCAACAGGTCCCAGGGAAAGAGACAATGCTCAGTCTCATCCCCTAGTGGAGGCCAGGGGACAGGTGTTTTATTGTATGCTTCTTTATTTCACTTCCTTGTGTAGAATAGTTGCAGTCAAACATATGGTACTTTCACTTTCCTCCACATTACAATTCACACGACATACCTTTCTCGCGAAAAACAACAAAACAGTAGCTTCACGTTGGGTCAGCAGCCTTTTTGGATATTTGTGAACACTATGTTCCTAAATGTTGACTTTACATCATAAGATCACAGAGGTAATGGGAAGTTACCGATGATCTTCGTGACCTCAAACCAGCGCCGGCCAGCATATCCTGCGAAAACTGTGAGCTTTGTTGTTTGAAAGATTATGTGGTTGGTAAACCTTAATGATCCCAGGCCGACAGGAAGGATAAAGTTTACCTTTGTGGCCAAAGGGAGAGGATGACTCTGCAAAGTTCACCTGAGTGGATTTCACAATGCCTGACCCCGTTTCAGCTTTCTCCAAGAAGTGCTTTGCTTAAGATTAAATGCCATTTGAAGGTTAGGAGATCTACATTTCGTGCATAAACATGCAGTTATTAATTATGCAACCTGGTCTTATACATTAGTTTTACTGTCATTCCTTAAGACGGAATCTTAGCTCTGAGTTAAGCAATACTGTAGTTAGTTTTGCAGCCTCCCAGCAGCCAAGACAACCCAGCTACCCTGTTGATACCTAATCTGACTCTTCACTCACACACATGCTTACGTAGACATCAGCAGCAGGTACGCACAAGAACACATACACTCGATTAGGCTTACGCAAGCCAGTCGTGCCTCGAGTAGTCATAACACGCAATGGGGGGAGACATGCCAAGCTCTTATAGGTCAAACAAGCAATCAGAATAAAAAAATGAGTATAGGTGTTTGAGGTGAAACTGTGTTGAGTATTTTTTAATGACTTGACCTTACGCTCTTTCGGTTATTGGGGTTAAAAAAGAACACAACAGAGCGGACGTTCTCCCTGGTGTATTCCAGGAAAAAGACATTGACCTGCTATTGACATTTGTGTGTTTGAGGAGCTAAATGTTACATTAACCAAAGGTCAGAGAAGAGAAACTGGTTCGAAGAAGAGATGGAGACCAACCGGTCAAAGGTTTTTCCATTTCTTTTTCCTCTTAGAGAGAGGAGAAACAAGTATAGGCGTTGTTAGTTATGAAGAGCTCAAGCAGAGAGTTTCGTTTTTAGAAAAAATACCCTTCAAGGTATGCGCTCAGGCTGCCCGGATGTAGAATAAACCCCAAACAATTCACACGGATACAAAAACTGTGATCTTTATTCAATTATTCCACATATACTTCAAATATACATATGTACACACTTTGTACATTGAATACAACTCTAACATGTAACCGTTTGGGGCTGATGAAGCCTTAAGGTTTTGTCACAACTACATGATTCACAGTGCATATTGGAGATTGTGCACCCATGTCAGTTTACTCTACATGACACAAGAATGACTCACTTTACACATATAAAGCAACAAGATCATAAATCTCTTAAATTACTTCTTTGTGAGGAACAATGCAAGTTATCACTAATCTCTTGCGGTCTCCAGCAAATGAAAAAAAACAAAAAAACGCTTTTTAATAATAACTTACTGTATGACCCGGACATTAAAAGTTAATCACTCCTCAGATGCACCAGATTTAGTGCCATTATCAATATTATTGTATCACTGCTAAATAAGCTGTATCCCTCCATTCCTTTGACAAAAACCAAGCAATGTGAATGTCTCTTTTAGGCTTTGAACTACACATCCATGATGATGAATATAAATAATAAAAAGTAAGTTTAAAAAAAGTACTAATAGAAGTAAACTGGTAAAAGTCCTTGAGCCAAGGTCAGAGTTAAGTCTCTACCGACATGCTTAAGCGCTGACTCATAAACAGACATTGTAAATCGGCATACTGAGACCGACTCAGACTTCCTTGGCTTTCGAAAATATAGCAAATGCAGGCACAACAAGAGGCTGTCTGCTCAGGTTTGTTGAATCACAGAATCCTGCCATGAGGTTCCAGAAGACGCTGTGAAAAACGGGTTTGACCACTGAGAAAAGTATCATATTTGTTAATCACTTTCCATACCTGACTGATATTTATTCATACAAACATTCCATGTAGTCTGGGAACAGGGTTTTACAGCATTAGATGATAAGCATTATTACTAAAACTTGAAATGTTAGCGTTGGCTTAACCTGTAACTAACCTATTTCAGTAGCAGAGATGGTAGAATTTTCTCCAGCTATAAAAGCATAAAGCAGGACATTGCTTCCCCTCCCCCACCTGTTTCTGCTCACCTTTTGGCTCAGCAAGCTACACTTTTTCCTTTCTAACAAAAAATAGAGAAATTTTGGCTGCTGAAAATCAGATCGCCACTATTGTGAGATCATGCTCTTTTAAAAGTACAATTTGCCTGCATGCTAGCTTATACAGTAAATACCCTGATTCATTACTTAGCTGACATCAATCAATTAGGCAGCAGCAAAATGGGTAATTTTAGATGCAATAAGCAGACCAACTCAAACATCTGTGATTCTAAATTTCTGAATAATATTAAAGCTTTAAGTTTCTTTGATCAATACACTGAACTCAAACTCACTGTTACAATGAGAGTATTTCATACTGGCCCATGCCGAGCTGTGGGTGCAACTGCTGCAGCATTGGATCAAACATTTCCTAACTGGGTAAAACTTTTATTTAACTGGCCACAATAATGCCTCCACTCTGCCTCTTATTTACAAGGACTTCTTTCAGAACTGGTGTCACTATTAGTTGCTGACTGAGCGTGACAAGTCTTACACCAGCAACATCCTGCCTTTCTCAACCTTCTGTGCATGGTGTGAGATTTGTAAACGGTCTCGGCTCGCTGAGACGTTGCCAGATTGTCAGTGAGACACCTCGACGGTGTCATGCTGAGTGTGACACACGAGTCCCTTGCTAGCCATCTTTCCTGCTCTGTGTCACTGCCTGCTCGGGGGACGTTGGGCTCGAGCTCGGACTGTCGTTGCGTTAACCACTGAGTCAGCCTGGTCAGAGAGTGAGAGGAACAACAACCCGGGCCATGACAGCTAAGCTTCAGCTAATGCTTTGTGAAGCTGCATGAGTGCAAGCCCAGAGAGAAAGACAGTTTAAAATGCATGTGATACACTCAAATAAGCCTGCAGAGAATATTCTTTTTAAAAATGATCTGACAAATTCTGAATCATTGTGATTTCTTCTAGCACCAACCATTGTTTTAAAATGTACAATTGCACAATGAATGACCATTGTGAGCAATGCCCTTAGCAAAGTAACACATAAAAGACAACAGAATACAGTACAGTGAGTTTCTGTAGAAAGCTTGAGGTTGTATGTACACATAACCATACACAAATGGGTTTCTAAAAAGTGCCAATGTACAAAAACGACGATGACTCCATTCAGAGCTGGATCTGTTTTCCGGTATCTTAGTCAGACTCTTAACTGAGTTTATCAACAGAACAGATCCTCATCCTCCTCCACTTCAAAGGATGGCACGGTCTGTTCCACCGAGCTCACCTCCCGCTCGCCAGGCGCTATATCCTGCGGTGACGACGGCAGGTGGAACCATGGATGAGCGAGCAGCTCGGCGGCCGTTAGTCTCTCGGAAGGCTCTTTTCTCAGCAGGCTCTGGAGCAAACACTTGGCTTTTGGCGACAGGCCTTCCGGCAAGCAACACTGGCCCCTTCGGATTTTGGAAAACAACGTGGCCGGGTCCGGGTCATGGAAAGGATAGCGACCCACCAGCATGGTGTATAGCATGACCCCAAGGCTCCACATATCGGCCATCTTGCCAGAGTAAGGAGTTGAGCCGCTGAGGATCTCGGGGCTGACATAGGCGGGGCACCCGTGGGTGTCTGACATAAAGTCTCTGTTGGGATCCTCGAGGATGCGGCAGTCCTCCAGGCTCTCCAGCCTCACGTGTGTCCTGTGAAGACAGGTTTGAGAGATTGTTAGGATTTAGATGTTTAAGAGTCTGTTCTGTTTAAATGTACAACAAGAGTGGAGAGCTTCAGGTGTCATGTGTTATGGCCGTCTTCTGTTTAGCGTTAATCTGCACAGCAACACAGGGACAAATAGTCTAGATGCAGGCAGAACACACATTTGCATACCACACTCCAGTGAACTCGCTCTGACCCAAGAGCAGCTGAATGATTCTTGTTTAAGAAACAGGGCTGCCTAAGCAAATTTCCAGTAACTTCCTGGCACTAGCATGGCCACATAAACTCTTATATAAATATCAAACTGCAGCCTACCCCTGCTTCCTTACTCACACTCTCTAAGCTATATTTAGGCATGTAAATGATGGGACATTCATTAAGTCCACGGGAAGAGGCACTGTGGCACCGAAATCTTCTGCTCTGTTTCAACCTCCGAAGACACTAATACTTTTAGATCTCAGCTACAATGCATGGATACACTTGTACATTAATTGCTATCCTATATTTTAAAACATGTCTCTACAGAGTCTTTAAGAATCTAATATCAATAACTAATACCAATACTCCAATCTTCAGATACTGATAAAGTTGTTATGAGGTACACCAACTTCAAAAAAGAAGACGTTGAGCATGACTACAACAGTCCTCTATGGTTTGAGTTTTTAAAAATCTTCATGCCCATGTAAGCATAGATTGCAGAAAACAATGTTAACCAATACAACAAGCTTTTATTGGTAGCCACGTTTTTCATTTTCAAGGGAGGTAAAATGTCAAGTCATCTTCTCAGCAACAGCTACATAATATAATACAAAACATTAATCAATTTTGTGAAGTAAAAAATGCCAAAAAGGGTATTTGTTTTAACACAGTCTGGGAGACACTTGAGGGGTAAAAAAATAAATAAATAAAAGAGCAGCTGATGGAGAAAAACAGATCACCACTGAAAGTGTGACAGCCAGAAGGACAGAAGCAGAGAGCAAATGATATTTTAAACACTCAGATAGCGGTAAGGAGATAAGTCGGTGCAGGAGAAAGCTGGATGGAGGCAGAAAGGGGAGCAGAACAGAGAGGGTTAGGGAAGTGGAGAGAGTGAGTCATCCCCCTCTGTTAAGAAAACATATCTTCTCTCCTCTCTCCGGCTACGTCTCGAGCCCAGGCTATCTGCACCTGGGTCCCACACTGGCGGCGCCAGCCATGCCATAATTACACTCAAATGACTCTTGCCACATCAGTGACGCACGGGGAGGAGGGCATTCAAGCTTTGCATGCTTCTCAGCACTATTCACCTTCCCTAAACCGGCTCCTCCATCTGCACTCT
Organism: Orestias chungarensis; assembly: GCA_032876305.1. Lineage (NCBI taxonomy): Eukaryota > Metazoa > Chordata > Actinopteri > Cyprinodontiformes > Cyprinodontidae > Orestias > Orestias chungarensis. Next base: position 1,335,606 of record JAVLVB010000813.1, read on the forward strand.
GTTTGTCCCTGTCTGTCTGTGTACGTATGTGTGTGTGTGTGTGTGTGTGTATAAATGAAGACAGCATTTGTCAGATTGTTGTGAATTTCTTTGTGCCTCTGGCTGGAAAAGCAGCCTTTTCGTCAAATGCATTGCATCAAAGCTCATGTGTGGAGGTTTCAAAGGTGTTGGATTGTAAACTTTACTCAAATGTTTAACAAACAGAAGGAGGTCATACAAATTCACCTCACACGTATGACTGTGGGTGGAAGGGATGTTTAGAGCTAAAGTTTTGCAGTATATGTCATAGAGAAGTGGGCAAAACTTGGCCAAAGTTGAAATTTTCCCAAAGCTCTCTTTCGAGTTTAATAAAAAAGTATGGCTTTGGTTCAGCTTTTTGAGGGTTTTAGGCATCAAACCGTCTGACGTTAACATGTCACAGATTAATTTGTAATTTATCAGAAACCTAAACATGCATGAATAAACATGTAGGGTAGGACAAAAGGAGCTCTGCAGCCTTCCCTCTTCTTCTCCTCTGCACATATACACTGTGACTCATCACTCTGCAGTGGCACAGCTATTAGAGGGGCACAAGCAGCTTTGACGTCTCCCAGTGGCTCCCCATCCTTTTCATCTACGGTGACCCCGCAAGCCCTGAGGTTATGGCTTGAAATGGTTATTGATAATGACTGGGAAAGCGCGCCTGGGAATGTCGGGGAATGCGGGAAATACGCAGGAGGGTTTAGAGGGTTGCAGGAGGGTTTAGAGATTCAACAAATAATTTGCCAGGGAAATACTTTGAGTGATTTCCTTAACAGAACGCAACACCCAGGAGGTAAGGCATATGTGTGTCTGTGTGGGAGCCAGTTCAAAGCGTCGGAACTGCCCCTTCGTGGTGGAAAGTCTATGTGAATGAAGCTCGGTTGGACACTTCAGCTATCCTGCAGCGCAGATATGATGTAATTTATTAAAAAATAATGAGTAATAAATGTTTTTGAATATATCGGCCTGCAGAAGGGTACGGTTGTCTCATTCAGCAGCCTCGTCTCGCAGCTCTGCCAAAATTACCGCCCACCGCATTCACACATAGAGACACATACACATGCAAAACAAACAGAAAGGGAGCGCATACAAAGGGACACATCGCAGGCGAGGATGGGAGACAGACAGAGAGGGTGAAAAATCTGGGAAGCTGAGCAGTCTGCCTCCACAAGTACAGAACCTCCTACTCTATCTGTTCCAACACCGAGATCTGAACACACGGCCTGTGTGTATCAGCTGCTGTGGGCATTCACTGGCATGTGCCACTACACTGCAACCATTCAGGTTTAATACCATTCAAACAATGTAACTTCAATCTATCAACATTACAAAAAAAAAATAATTGTATTTGAACAAAATTGCTTTTTTCCAAATTTGGCAAAAATGTGTAGAAACAATCACACAGTATGCAAAAAAGGAAAGCTAAACATTGTTTCTGAGTTGGCTGTGAATTGCAAAATCACCCTGTTATGTGACATAAAAGTAGTTTCCTAGAAAAGGGACTGGCATGATTGGATATATACTAGATAAAGACACCAGAAGAGTATTAATGGATTTAATACTTTCATTGTATCTCACCTTTTCTCATCTGCAAAGACAAACTTGCGCAACTTGAGGTCACCCAGCACAATGCCCGCCTGATGGCAGTGCGCCACGGCCCGGACCACCTGCCAGAACAGCCTGCGGCCCTGATCCTCGTCTAGTCGTCTGCAGCTCTTCACCAGGGTGTGCATGTCCCCGAAGTCCTTGTCCAGGATGATGTACGCCTTGCGCTCGCCCAGGATGATGTCCCTGATGCCAGCCACGTTCCTGTGAGGCGGCAGAACACCGTAGGCTCTAATCTTCTCCTGGTACACCCCCATATCGAAAACCTGGTGGAAAGATCAGAGGAAGAGGGAAGATAGAAAGGAAGGGCAGGGATGCAGGGTGTAAAAAGTGGAGAGAAAGGGAGAGAGCTGGTTAATGATCATGTAAGGAATGCAAAAGTAGTTGAGGATTTGATATTCCAGCTGCAGTTTATTTATTAATTATTTATTTTACAAAAGTGTACAAAATAAGCAGGGATGCAAGGTGATGGCAAAGAGATGGACACCCTTAAAAGTTTACTGACAGTCAGTTATGCATAATGTTGTTGGTTTTCTTTTTCCCACACAGTAATGAATGAGCATGAATGAGTTGAAACATCTTCCCTTAATTTGATAGCGCAACCCCCCCCCCCCATTCTTCATCACTGCTGTCCCTCTCTGAGTATGTGTCCCTTAAATAAAATTTTGATTTTTTTGTCACAGCAAAGATCTTTTAGTGTAGAATTTAGATTTGCCTGTGCAAAAGAGTCACTAAAGGGAATGAAGAGTTTAACTTTTAGAAATCAAACAAAGCCATAGGGAAAAAAAGATAGAAAAAAAACGAGGTTGAATACCATGAACGTGAAGCAACACAGGGATGTTTCCTTATCTGGGCAGATTCCTATCACCGCTTTCCATCTTTTTCTCATACATGTTTGCATTTCTGTGTGTTTGGCACAGCTCGGCGTATTGCAGTGACGTGTATGCAAATAATCCTTTGGACAAAACGACTGTTTTATTTACGTTATTCATTTCAGCTGATGAACGACCTCGCATCAAAGCGACAGCGCCAGTTATTATGCAGAGTATGACATTTTGCCAAACCC
>JAVLVB010000813.1:1338397-1362681 GCA_032876305.1 Orestias chungarensis
CCGGTCCGCCAGGGGAAGCAGGAGGAAAGCCCCGATCCTGCACGGTCCGTGGTGGGTGGCGGGGACCGGGCTGGCGGCCAGGCTGACCGGGGAGCCCAGAAGCCCGTGCGCGTCCCCCGTGTCGGCGCTCAGCCTGGCGCATTTGGCCGGCGGGTGATCGTCCGAGTCCAGGCGCTTGTGTGCGACTCTTCGGATGCAGGGAACCGCCGGGCTGCTGCACTGTAAACTCATCCTGAAGGGCCGATTCACCATCAGGACAAAATGTGATTTTTTTTTCTTTTTTGAGGGGAGCTGCGGGGAGACACCACTTGTTCAGGATGCGTTCTATCAGAATATATCATCAGTGCGCTCCATTCCTTCCCGTACGTCTGTGTTAGGAGGTTTATAATCCAACGTGCTGCTTTAGATGCTTCAGAGGCACTTTTAGTGTAGGAATACAATCTTTAAAAAGAAAGAAGAAAAAAAGGAGAGAGGCAGAGGGAGAGAGAGAGCGAGAGAGAGAGAGAGAGAGAGAGGGAGAGAGAGAGAAAGAGACTGCCCCTCTCGCAGAGGTTGAGTGTGAATGCGCACAACTGATGTTGAGCTCTGAGCGCGCTCACTCCGCCCGACCAGTCCAGCCTCCTGGTGACACAAGCGTTGAGCAATCCGGCAAAAGCGCCGACTCCCAGCCCAGTCCAGTCCGTCTGCGAGATCACTCTTCCCACTGTTACTTTTACAGTATATCTATATTGAAAACATAAATAAATACCGACTCTGAGCATGCGTGAGTTTTAACAGGGTGCTGCGAGTCTCCACATTCCTGTCTCCGAGTTGTGTGATTGCGCAGGAGAGCAGCAAGGAGATCATGTGTCAGTCAAGCTTATCATGCCTGCATCATTAAGCACACTCTTGACAATAATTAACCCTCTCTAACCTGCTGTCCGACTCAGGTGTTTCGACATTTTCTGCTCTTACGTTTCCATTTTTATTAGCTTTAGCTTTAAAAATAAATAAATAAATAAATAAATAAATAAATAAATATAATAGACACACATGTTTTTGGCTTTCCACTCAGGGTGCCACAAGAACAAGTGGACCATTTGTTGTGCCCTCTAATAATAACTACTAAAAATACCTTCTGTTTGATGAACATTGAATTTGATTTGAAAGGTCAACGTGTAATTAAAGGTTGCACTTAAAGAATAATCTGATCAACATTTGATCATTATGGAGTGTTGTTTATGAAAAAAACTGTATTTGTCACTTTGGTTTGTGACAGAGAAATAAATTGATGCTTGTGTGCTATTTTATTAGTGTATATGCACAATTTGAGTGTCGTGAGTATGTGTGTGTGTGTGAGTGAGTTTGTGGTGTTGTTTGAGAGAGACAAATATAGTTTTTGTCCTGAACGGCGCCCCATAGATCATTTTCTATTTGAAGACTGAAATATTAGGACTAGTAGAATCTTGACTGGATTGTTTTATGCTAAAAATAGATCACATTTAAAGACAGTTTGGGTCACCCGATAGGTTTCGTCCTGTTTGAAAAAACTCAGACAAAATATACATTTTTCATTTTCTCTCAAATGTGGTAAAAACTCCAAGTGAGAGTTTTCGACAGCAGAACCACACCAGAGAGAAAAAGCTGTTAGATCAGAAATAAAGAAACTAGTCAAACCTGAATAATCCAGGACTCAATGCAAAATTGTATTTTTTTTTTAAACCTCCGTAGCAGTTAAAGCAAAAGTGAGTGATAAACATTACACAGGAAGTACATTTCTTTACCTCAACGTTGATGTTTTAGAAGTATCAACATAGGGGGAAATGTAAGGAACAAGTTTGAAAAGGACTAAATTGTTATAATTGGACTGTTAGGATCAGTCTCCAATACATGTGCTGTTGTGGGGTGTTCCCAATCTGATAGTACCCATCAAAAAAAGGTTCAGGAGGAACAATGGTGAATCTGTGATAAAGTCATGGGGGCTCAGTGAGCTACTGTAGCTCTAATTATTAAAGGACTAATTGCTTAAATTGTTATCATGGAGCATCAGAGTATGTGAAGGTGGTCTGAGTATATTTACGTGCAATACCAGCTACTTAAGCACTGTTGCAGACCATGTTGAACTTTTATTGCAAACATAATCCCACGACAGCTCTCTTTTTGTAGAATATTGCACACTACTAACACAGCAGAACCCCCTAAATTTAAAACCAACAAAGTAACTGTGGAACATGCAGCATGAACAAGTTTAATCCATTCAGGCCCAAAGTACTTGAAGGATGTGCTACTAACAAGTAGAGTCCATATCAATTTTAATTTATAGAGCACTTATAGGACCTACATAAGTGCTATACATTCATGTACTATAATTTTAAATAATTTTACATGCAGATACCAAAGTTTTGTATAAAAGTTATAACAAAAATAAAGAAATAGTAAAATATAATATTACACTTGAATATGTGTGTCGTCTGCATAAAAGAAATTCCATTATTTCTTAAAAATAGTCCCAAGCAGCAGGAGATACAACAACAAAAGGCTTTTTGTAGATATGAGCCCTTTGGTACACCACACAATGGAGCAAAATATGACAAATGGCAATCAGGACAGACACTGAAAGAACAGTTGGCCAAGTAAGACTTAAACTAGTCTACAGCTTTAATGCCAATGCCCACACAATGTTCCAAGATAAGAAAATAAAGATCTCTGTTCCATGGTGTCAAAGGCAGCCGATAAATCTAAGTTTTGAAACATTTAAAAGAGGGCTGCGAAAAGATTGAAAATCATGCTGTAAAACCTTTGTATTCCAGTTCTTTTCAAATACAGCAAGGGTTGATTATAGTACCCTCTTACAGATCTTTGAAAGAAATTGTAGTTCCGAGATTGACTGTGTAGAAAGTTCACTGACAGTGTGTAATGGGTTGTGGTCCTGGAGGACATGGCCAATCCAATGATGTCAGTTCCCCTCACTATCCTTTGCAGGGCCTTCGTATAACTATGCTGAGAAGCAGCACATCAATACACCGTAAAACAAACATTGCAGACAACATTGCCTACCACCTGAAAGGCAAAGCCCGCTGACATCAGCAGTGTTCTTGCTAAAGTATTTACTTTGTTTGAAGGATCTCAGAAGAAAAGGAAGCATACAGGGTCTGCTTGAGTATAGAACGTAGGTCCTGGACTTGGTTTCATTCTTCATATACAGTAAATCATAATCCATATTGTTAAATCATAATATGTCGGTTAACTCAAAGTGTTGGATTGTGGCCCTCATATCGGGCTGTTGTACTTTGGGTTGTGTCTAACTTTGCATTTCCAGGTCCCTGTGGAGCCCCAGGTGTGGACTAAACAGACGGTAAATTCAGGTTTAGCTCTACATCCCATTATACAGGATTTTCCCATGCAGTCCCTGTTTGTTATGTGAACATGATTCACCCTCATAAAACTGCAGCAGTAATGGCCTATAAGCATTCACAGATAAAACATGCCAGCCAGCTCAGTAAACAGCGGCAACTTTAAGCGATATGAAGTTAATAGAACTGCAAAACACCACAGAGGAGTGAACCGATGATGTGCAATCTGTGTTAAAATGATGCAACATTCTTGAGAAAATATAATAAGTGAGCTATGGGATGTTGCTTCAGAGAGTGCGAGCTGGAGTCTGCCGGGTGAAGGGCAGAATATAAAGTCAGATCAAAACCAAGAAGACTGTTGAAAAAAAGAGAGTCTGGAGTAACTACCAATGTGCATGATGATGTGTGTTTAGTCAGGGTGTGAACAGAGGCATGGCTGCATGTGTGCGTTGTGCAAGAGTTCCCTTTTCTTCTGCTCCTTGATGTTGAACAAGCACAGTGGCTGCAGCAGAGGCTTACTGAGCGTTCTTAGAAACCCACCAGCTGGCCTCTCTGAGCGTGTATTTCTCTTCTGCAGTTTCTAACGGGTACAAACAGAAGCTTGCCACTTCAAAACTGCTTCTCTTTGCATTTGCAGCGCAGTTCATTTTTGGGTTTTTTGCACTCAGAGGTCACACTCTTAACCAGGTCAGAGCAGCTGGCCTCCGCTTGACTCAGAAAGGTCACGCAAACCTGCTGCCGCAGGCTGTCCAAACATGGATGAGCTGTGGATTCCACAGGGATGATAGCTGTTATTTTTAGGCCTCGCAGTCTTTCTTTGTGCAGTGGTCGTCCTACGAAACCAAAAAAACCTGTAGGTGACTCACCAGCTGATTGATGTGTGTGTTTGTGTGTGTCGGTGAGCAAGTGTGTTTGTCATGCAGCAGAGCAGGCATAGGAACAGGTTCCCGGATTTGTATATGTATATAAAAAACCAAAACAAAACATAAACAACAACGTGAAAAGCCACAGTTGTTGGAGCAGTGGCGGCTTTTCTCAGGACGTTAGGGTCATTTTAGTCCTGTTCTTGTGTTTGTCGCTTGTTTAAGTGTGATGGAGACTAAATATTCACAGAAAAATTTACTTTTCTCTGCCGTAAATTTTAGAATTTTTTTTTTTTTAGATCTACAGATATCAAGACGGCTCAATGTAAATGTGAAAGTAAAGTTTGTTTCCGAGCACAATGTTCTGTAGCTCTCAGTACGACTTTAAACCCCTTTAGAAAATCATATGGTTGATTCAGATTTCTCGACTGCACATTTATGATTCGAATCACAGCTCAAGAAGTTCTATTGGATTCAGATTTGTTGAGTGTAGTAGTCATTGGAATAGAATATAGCAATGCTCTGGTAGGATGAGTGGTTTCCCAACACTGTATGACCCCCACTATCAGCTGGAACTGTTAATCAAGGCAGGCTGGATTCATGGTTTTATGTTTTTAATGCCAAATTTTGACCATATTATTTGTATGTTGAAGCTGAACTGGAGCTCATGTCCCTAGAAAATAACAATAAAGCCAAAACTGATCTTTTATTGCTGTATGTCTTTACAGATGTTTTTGTTGCAACAACGGCTTTTGTGAGCTACTGCTGCCTTTCTATTGATCTCAAACAATTCTGTCAATTACCCCAACCCTGACAACCATGCCAACATGGCATTTTCCTACCGACCAATGCCAAAGCTGTATTTTTTCTCTTCTTCAGACCAGTCTGAGAGAGGGCTGTCAGCAGTTTTTGAAATGCTTTCATCAGACCATCGGGCACTATCAACCATGCCGTGTTCAAAATGAATACATACCTTTTTCTTTTACCTAAGTTCCTGTTCAATTAAAGTTGACTTATCAAACATAGAATTGCTTGAACTCTTTCCAGATAATATAATATGATGTTTTATATGTTCTTATTTATTAAAATGTCTATTTTTTATGTTTCTGATCAGCCCAACATTGTCTATCACCTCAAGCTCCCTTAAAACAAATATTTATTGCAATCAGCCTACAGGATTATGGATGTGAAGGGGGGGAAATGTTTCTTTTTTTCCCATTTATATATTGTAAATAAGGTTTCTGATCACATGGTTTCAGCACTATATATATATTGTCATTGTCTTTGTATGTAGGTATATGTTATATTTGTCTATACAGTGCTCGTGTGGGAGTGTGACTGACTTCCCACGCCAGCAAGCTGCTGGAGGACACAGGATTGAGGCCATGCTCTCACTTGTTATCATTAGGAGAGTAACTTGCCACGGGCAATAATACAGAGAGGCTGGGAATTGATCTACGTTAAAAATAGTTAAAGTCTGATTTTGGTGACAGCCAGCCATCACTGGGACTAAGTCTGACTGCTGGGAGATCTTTCTTAATGTACACAGACAAATTTTAATTTAAGACTATACCTAGAGAGAGAATTTAATTGATAAACTACACATTAGAAAATACTTAAAATATAATTGAATAGCTGTGTCTGCATTGGATGTTTATGGCTTAAAATTATTAATATTGAACATTCTTTCACATTTATCCAATTTGACAGGCATGGGTTTAAAATAATTATGCACACTAAATTAATCTGAGAGGCAATTTTTGGGGGGATTTGTTTATTTGTTGACCCTAGCAACCATCCCAGGATGTGCTAATCCTGTCGTTTCCTGAGCCTTAAAGGTGTGCACCTTTAACGGTCAGGCCACCCTGAAACTGGGAGACAGTGAACGTGGTGTGATAAATGAATAGATAAATCAGAATGGGTTGGGTAGTCTGACAATATAAACTAAGACGAGAAGATTTAAAAAACAAAAATTGGGTGCAAACTTTGTTGGTAAAGAAATACACGAAGCAAGTATTTCCCATAGAAGAAGTTTAAGAGAAAATCATGTGTAGTTGATTAATCCCAGTATAGTTTACTAAATCTGGCATTGAGTAAGAGTCAAAAGGGCCTTTTTACTTTAACAGCAATTTAATGAGATGATTAGACTTGGTTAGGTTAGCAGCTCAAAGGACCAGTTCAGCTCTGGCAGAGAAAAGTAGCAAGAACTAAGAGAGGACCCACGACCGCCACAGGATGAAGACAGTATAGTTCTCATTTCTGCTTAGTAGGTATGTATTTTGTATTCTTTTGAAAGCTATGTTACCAGTTAGCTGACATACTTGAAAGGAAAAAACAACAGACTTCTGTCTGTATATTAAGAAAACACCAAATTTGATGGTGAATTAGTTTCTTAAAAGCATTTCCTACTCTAAATACTTCAGGTTAACAGTCAAGGCGATTCTAAAAAGCTTGGGAACAGTAGGGAACTGGTCACTTTCCTGTGAAGTAAAAATATTTGCGGTCAATTATTCATCTGAAGTACATAACTGGGAGGATAAAAGGCTAAAGGAATGCCCTAATGGAAATGTTACTAATTGCTCATTTGACAAAATCTCTGGTGTGCAAAACTATGTCAAACATGTTTGTGTATATGTTCCTCATATTACTCATTCAGAATATGACCTCTCTGTAGAATTAATGCAAGACCTATGAAAGGCATCAAACAATGTAATAGTGTGTACAACTTAGAGGTTTTCTAGAAAATCAATCATTTAAAACTGGCTAACATAAGCAGCTGTAGGCCATGCTTTCTTTTTGTAATGTTAAATTAGATTTTTCAAGTGTCTGGCTCTCTACCATTATCACCGTGCCTTTGGCAAGCTGACATTCAGTTGTAGGAGAGAGTAAGACATGAACGTGTAACAGATATTGAACTACATGCTTATTTCCCCCTTGGGTGTAAAGTCCGCCTCTGAAATGAAATGTTGGTCTCAGACGGATGTGATTCTGTTCTGTTGTACATCCTGACCTTTGTCCTCTGTAAACTTCATGAACTCAAGAACTGAGGTCTCGTCTAGGGTTAGTCATCAAACCACAGTAACCACCTTTGTTGAATATGTTCTGTGTTTTTCAAAACCTCAATCGACCTCATGGGCAATCAATCAAACCAGAAGCTGAGATGGAGACTGTTTCATGTGGAAGGGCTCCAGACTTCAGTCTGGCCAAGACATGCTGCGTTTCTTTTGCAGGTTAGCCCAACTTGTCCATCACAATTTCTTTCATTTGTAAGACTGAGAGAACATATGGATGAGCCTGATTTCCCTCTTGGCCATACATGTGTTTTTGTATTTCAAAACCCACTCGGATTTCATATACTTCAAATATTACAGTATGCTTTGCACCAAAACTAAGCGCATTTAAACAAATTGCCCCAGATGGTTACTTCATTGACTAAGATCAGTTGCTTTAACAAACAAAAGGTGTCATGTTTACACATACTCAGCAGAAAGACTTCCTTATAGATCTTTTGCAAAGATGTGGAAGCAAAACAAACAAAAAACAAACAAAAGAAAAATAGAAACAAAATCAGAATCATGATGTTGAAAGTGCAACCAAGAAACTTTTATGTCAAAAGTTTGTAAAGAAGCAGTTTTCAATGTTATTTAGCTACAATGTGGTGTAAATTTAAGTAGTGGTGTAACGAGTAAAATTCCTCCTAAATACCTTTTCAACCTTAGTAAAATATTTTCATAACTTTTGTGATATTCGTCAACTTACAGCTCGTTTAATGACATCTCTGTCATGGCCCTAGAGGGTCCATATTGCTTTAAAGGGCACTAAGGAACTTTGAGGAGCGTGGCAGGAACCCTGCCACACAAAACAACTACAAAAGTGCTGACTGCTTTACGCATACACCCCCATGTTTCTTGTTTTCAACATCATCATATGACATTTTCCACCACAATTAGATTTATTACCTCATCGCTATTCATCCTGGAAACAGAAATGTACTTCAATGTAGCTGCAGGTGACCGGGGAGATCAGGATTTCAAGACGCTATGCGCTGGACCTCATGGGAAATGCAGTCTTCCTTCAGGTAAAAACACTACCGCTTTTGTCCACTGGCTGCCAAAATCAACCAAAACGGAACCTTCCTTAGTGTTGCTATCTCTGTGTCAGATTAAAGTTTGCATGCATGGTTCACTACATATAATGTCATCTTAATGGGAGCTTCCAAAGTCCTGATGCTCAGCTGTGTCAGTATTTATATGTCACAGTTTTTTCTCATGTTTTTCCAGCTTTACTCAGCTATTTGACTGAACAGGTTGACAGTAGCACGACTTGCTTCTCTGTCATGCTTTTCTGCAGTGGCATGTCCTTCACTTTTTGAATAGCCTTATTGAACAGATTATGGAACTATTTATTTCATTTTCACGAAAATAATCTGAAAGAAACTATATTTGAAGATGTTCCCTGAAAAAAGTGTGAAAGTGTTGAAATTTTAGTTGGTATGAGTTTTCTTAGAAAGGATCTACATCTTCAGCCTTCTATTTGTGGCATTCTCAAGAACTCAACAGGATGGCTAACCTACAAGCCGCAACAAAATCTTCAGTACATAGTGCTATGAAATGTAGAGTTTATACAAACTCAATTGTTCTCCGCTGCTTAAGGGAAGTAGTGTAAGGTCTTTACAAATGATGAACAAATGTAGAGGAAGATAGATAGACCGATTATGGCCTGCAGTGTAGAGGAGCAGGAAGGTTCTCGGTTCAAACCTCGGACTGGGGTTTTTCCACATGCCGTTTCTAGGTTTAGCACCCAGCCTCTGACCCAACTTCATCATAAAGGCCCGCTTTAGGCCGCTACCTCGACTTAGTGCAAGCTTTGGAAGAACGAAGAGCTCTGGCTAAAATAATATAATTGCTATACAATCTATTTCACCAAATGAGTAAAACTGTTGCTGAGCCATAAAGCTCCTCGATCTAAAGTGCATAAAGGAGTGTTACCAAAGATCCTTCTTCCAAGCAGCTTTAAGACTCTATAATTATCACTGCTCACCAAAAACAATAGGTATTTACAGTTCGGTTGTTATTTGAATTTTTTGTCTGATTTCAAATATTTCTTCTTTCCTCCATGGTTTACATTGTACCAGAGTATGCTTTTTTAATAACACTCATTGATTACCTGTCACTTTGCTTGCTTTTATTATCTGAATTTTCCCCTTGTTAGACAATTAGGGTAACTTCCATCCCAACCTTTTGAAAACCTTTTGCCCTTTTAAAGAGTTCAGCAAACCTTTCTAGCTGGAACGAAATGTTTCTGAATCATTATAAATCATTGTGACTTTAACAATGTCCACATCCCTTTGCTTTTACTTGCATCTTTGTGTGCTTGCAACAGTTATTTATACTTTATCAAAAAATAATTACACACCACCACAGATACTGTAAAAATTCCAATATCTGATTTTGGTGGAGCACCAAGAAGCCATTTTTACTTTAATAATAGGGAAGCAATCTATGTTTTGTTTTGAATTTGGGCAAAGTTTAGATACCTTTGACTTTTGAGAGCCTGTCAGCAAACATATGTGCTTTGGAAAAAGAAATTCGTCCACTCCTGTTCCACGACCCTGTGACCTTCAAGAGTTAGCAGGAGAATGTTGGAATGTCTGCGGGTCTGAGTTTCTCTTTTGGACCTCTTACCTGACCCTGGTTAAATGAAAAACCTAGAATGGATGTACTTAAAAGATTTTTGTATTTTTACATTTGATGACATTTTTTAGCCAGGCTTTACTACCAAGCAAGCCTTAATTGAAAAGTCAATGTTGTTTCATCTAAATAACAAGCCAAGGAAAAGTGTCTAAAGTCTAAAGCAACTTTTCAACTTTCATAAAATATTTTCATAATTTTTGTGCTTATTTGTCAATTTACAGCTCGGTCAATGGCACCTCTGCCATGGCCCGAGGAGGTCCGTATTACTGTAACTGGCACTAAACAACTTTGAGGAAGGTTGCAGGAACCCTGCCACACAAAATAAAAAATATTTGCTGATTGCTCTAAAGCAGTGTTTTTCAACCTTTTTTGAGCCAAGGTACATTGTTTTCATTGAAGGAATCACGAGGTTACACCAACCAAAAATGTAAACAAATGATACTCTATAGTCGCATATATTAAATATGTAAATATTATCAAAGTGTCTTGAATATGAATCAAATAAACACAAAAATGTATTTTTATCTCTGTATCTCTTATTTAAACATATGCTCAGTACCTATTGCCATCTAGTGATAAGGAAATTACAGGATTACGCCGCAAGTCACTACTACAACACAGATACTCGAAAATGGCATATTGGCATATTATTTTCATATTATTTCAAAAAATCTTTTTAGACCAATTAGGTGAAATTGGATAATTTCCACGGCACACCTGACAATCACCCACGGCACACTAGTGTACCCTGGCACAGTGGTTGAAAAACACTGCTCTAAAGCATATGTAACTTCCCCCGTTTCTTGTTTTCAACATTCATTACCTCATCGCTATTCATCCTTCTCACAGGCACTGGAAACAGAAATATACTTCAATCCAACTGCAGGCAACCGGGAGATCGGCATTTTACAATGGTATGCGTCCATCTTTTGTCCACACTGGCTGCCAAAATCAACCAAATCTTTAACTTCTTTAGTGTTGCTTTAAAAGAGAGATGAAAAAGAAAAAAATGAAAATAACTAAGAAGGAGGTTTAATGTATTTGTTTGAGCAACATTTAAATTGGACCTATGACCCAATACAGCCCAGGTTTCAACAAATTAACAATTAAACCTGCTGAACGCCACCCTCTTACACAAAACTGGTCACAGACAAAAGAAAAATTCATAAACTATTGGACGAAAGTGAAAAAACTGCTGTTTTTCTTTTTATGAAATCCCTTTTAACTAGAAATAGATTTCTAATCATCTGAATTTCGTTTGTAACGTTCCACTCACTTCCCTTCATTTCCCAGGAACGTCACTTTCATAATTCCATCACATGATTTCATTGAAATAGGTTGCTTTACTCTCAGAGCTCTGCTCTATGATGACTCAAAGGGTTTCCTGTTGCTGATAGGAATTAGATAGCGATTGTTCATTTTATGCTTGTTTGGAACGCTGTTTCCACAATGAGCAGGCGTCAATGTCCCGCATATTGTTGGTGACCAGTCTTTGCTGTTGCACAACCAGCTGCATGGATGAGAGCCCGCCATGATGTCACAGGGGAATTAATAACGCGTCAAAAAAAGGAAGCTGGGACCGATTGTGGTTTTATCATATAATGAAAGTGGGGAAATCATTTTTTCTTTGGTAGTAGTATTAAACAATACCCACATTGCTACAGGTCTGGGTCTTGCCTTGCTTCGAGGTATGTCGGAATATTGGGTGACGTAGAAGTCAGGATTGTGTACAAAGTTTGTGGTGTTTTATGGTGTTGTGGTCTGGGTATAAAAATCTAAAACATATAAGAGAAGATCTTTGTATATATTTGATGAAATATATGTTTTAGTTGAAGTTGTAAATTGGAAAATGTTATTTTGAATGGTTTAGTCCTCGTATCAGCTGTGTCTATTTAAGGCTGTAGTTGTGTCTGTTTTGAAGACTTGATGCTGTATGCTATGTTGCATCTAATAAACCTGCTGCTACTTCTACCTTACCCTGCCTCAATATTGTCTCTCACTGGAAATCCTGCCCCGAATGGTCGCAGGCTAATGCATGGCATTTAGGAAGTTAAAAACAATGAAAAACAAAGCATAAAGATTCTCATTCATTTTCTTTTAAAGTTGTTTTTTGAGAAAATAACTTTTTCAAAATAATCTTCTAGACCAAAAAAATACATCTGAAAAGATTATTTTTGAGTATGAAAGTCGAGAGATTGCTGGTCAAATGTAATGTTAGCTGCCTTGCCCAGCAGTTTGCATTGTAAACTAACAATTCAAAGATCTCTAAATTTGATCCATATTTTTCTGAATATTTTTATAACACCTTTTAAAAAGCAGTTTTTAAAACTAAAATTCACATGAAAATGACATGGAAAAGGTCTAGATGTGGCCTATATTGCCATAACACAAATTTACTTATTATTAATGTGGTTAGAAGAGCCTGTTAGGGATTTGTATACATTGATGTTACTTAAAACAAAGCTTTGGTTTATTGACAGGATTTTGCTACTAATTTTAAGGGCCATATTCTTTTTCAGGCTTTTTTCAGATTGAACTATAGAGCTAGTCCGACTAACACATGGCTAAAAATAACTTTTCGTTATTGTGGTTTTATTTTTTCTCTCCTGCACTCTTCTCCTAAGATACCCTTTGTTTTGATTTATTTTATTCTTCATGTTTGAAATATTGCTTTAAAAAGCATTCCTGGGATCATGGCACATGAAACTGTCATCCAGCATGAATCTCCCTGATTCTGCCTGATGAAAGATGCTGTGTAACTGCTGTCCAACAAGGCTGCTGCCTGCTTCAAATATTTCTGTAGTTAATTTTATTTATGAGCTAGAAGGGCCGCTGTGCCAAAACACAAGCTAATAATATTTATAATAATAAAAGACATAATGAAAATTCTCTATTTGTTGGTAATCTCCTCCAAAATCCCATCTTCCTCGAACTCCTTCTAAATGAAGTGAACCCGTTATGAATTTATCCAAGTGCATTAACACGAAAAGGAGAGGAGCTTAGCTTTTGGAAAAAAGCAATTAGTTGCGGGATAATACCCCATGTAACAGGATTTCAATGAGTGTTGGCGCTGCTCTCCTCAAAAAAGGAGATTTATTCTCATAATCCTATGATGAAAGGGATGGCCAATTATTTCCCATGCATTTGAACACTCAGTATGAGCCGGGGTAAGGCTTGTGGGAGAAAGAGCAGGAGACGCAGCAAGAGCGGAAGCATTTAACAAGAGGAGAAGACAAAAAAAAGAGAAATGTTTGTGTGCACACATACAGACTAGTTTTTCTGAAACCAGCGTCAAGCTGTCACTCCACAAATTACCTAATGTGGGGCCTTTAATGATGTGATTGCACGACACACCGGGAGAGGGATGAAAGCCGAGCACGGCTCCGTTAATGGCAGACGGCATCACTAAGCAAATTAGGCCCGGCGTTTCGGAGCATTTCATCAGTTTTGAATGATGTTGAAAATGGGGGTTAACAGTGTTGAAGTTTGTGTTTGAGTTTCAACAGCCCGTGTCATCATAAAGGAGTACACATGATGTTTTTGAAACAGGCACTACGATATTTCAAAGGAATGAAGTCATGGGGCCGTTGCTCTAGAGTCCCTAATGGTAATTATAGGGAAACTAAATGCACAGAATTGCAGCATATAAAAATAATCCAGATCGTTTTTTAACAAGAAAAATTCAATTGATTCAATCTAATTCAGTTTATTTATATGGTGCCAATTCAGAACATGTCATCTTACGGCACTTTAGAAAAGCAAACAAATAGTTAAAGTTGGACATTGAATTTTTACCAATCCAGCGTTTCAAAAAAGTTTTTCAGATTAAAATTAATGTAATATTGAATAAATAACAGTATTATTGAAAAGTTTATTTAAGGACTTATGTCAGTTGGTTAAACATATTATTATTTGATGTTTGATAGCCCTTATTTCTGTTCACTACTTATTTACAGAAAACATAAATGCAAGAAAAAAAAGGTGAATATTAGATTTCAGCAATAAAACCTTCTACAGAGAAATGTTCTTAATAAAATGAATGTCTTACATCTACTTAAAATGTTTTTCTAATCTCAAGATTTAATCCCACAAATAAAATGCATTGGGATAAATATTGTAAATTATTACACATGACGGTGCAAGTACTATCAGTACTTTTTAAACTTTTTGTAATCTTTGTTTGATATTGACATTTGGCCAATTATCTGTAATACCAACACAAAAATATTTCGGTATATTGGTTATGTGTTGATTCACAGGATAGAAACAAAGAAAATACAGACACAATTAAAATTGGAAAACTTAACTAAGGCTGAAAATTGTTGCTTTACACATTATCTATGATGTAAAAAAATTTTTTATCACAAATTACAACAGTATAGTTCCTGTTTTTTCACATCCCTCAATAATAAACAGAACCTAATAATTAGGAAAGATGGAGATTTCATTGTTCTGAGAATAGCATACCAGCATTTAACTTGAATGCACAAAAACCAAACATATTCTTGCAGCCTCATCTGTCTTTTATGTATTTTTTATGATGTACAACATGGGATAATGTAACGGGAAAAGAAATAATTGTATTCAGGTCCATTCAGGTTTGACACATCAGTAAAGCTGCACCACAAGGGCAGACTGTTCAGAACTGTGGAAATGGGTGAGATTACTTCAAAGAAAAACAAAGAGAGGTTTAACAAAAAGAACATCTACCATGCAGACATAGCAAAAAAACAAACAAAGTGCAAACAGGGTCCCATACACTAACATAAAAAAATCTAAGTTATTTGATGTGTGTGTAAATATTATATAAGAAAAAATAAAATAAAATAAAAAAAGCTATCACTGAATAGCAATAAACCCTTAAGAATAAAAGGCTATTATATAACTTTACCTGCCACTTTGTAAACTAAACGCCTTTTGAAAACAAAAGCTTCCAAAGGTATTTATTTAGCTTCAATTACTTTAAGTTTTGTCACCAAAAACTTAAATGTAACTACAATCCTACTAAGAGTGGTTTGTAAAATTCAAGAGTTTGAAGTAAGCTGCCAATAGTAGCTCTGGAGGGGCTGTGAAGATCCAGAGCTCGGGTTAAATAATAGTTTTTAAAGGAAAAGTAAAAAACTCCAATGTATGGAAGAAATGTATTAATAAAATAAAAACAAGAGGAACATTGTTTTCAAATTGGGATGTATTTACATGATGTTTTATCATAGTGACCACTTTACGCTTCTTAGAATAGAACAACATTTACCCAGTCGGACTCACAAACGCAACCACATTCATACGATGATATGCAGATGAGCAAGAAGAATCAAGAATTAGTTTAATATAGCGCCAATTTACACTACATGTCATCTCAAAGGGACTTCACAAGAAAATCAATTCAAATCATAGATACATCAGACAAATTAATCTCACAAGCAGACAAGTTAGGGCCTCATCCCTAATGTGTTGGTTTATCTGCAAAGATAAATCAACAAATTGGGGCCACATACCCTAATTAGGGAAATGTTTAAAAAAAAAACAGATGTTACAACAGCCAAGTCAAAGTCCACACCTATATTTAATATGCTTTTTATATGCATCTGTTTTCAGTTAAAAGTTTCCTTTTTTCTTAGCTTTACATATATTTTGCTCTTTGTGTTGGTGTGTAAAAAAATAAAAAATATAAAATCACTAATGTTGTTTATGTTACCTTAATGTACAGCATTTTTTCCCCCTTGCTTCCTTTGATATGTATTTGACATTCTTGTTTGAAGTACTTCTTTTATTTTTCCCCTAATTTTGCTGCTTTAATACAGAAATAAGGAGATATTGACACATTTGCATGCCACTATATATATATATATATATATATATATATATATATATAACATTAATGTCTCTGTAAATTTAAGTTCACAGATCTCTAGCTCCACGTCAAGTATTCCCATTGAGATCTTTGTTCTACAAAACTCTGCTGAATGGTGATTCATTGCACCAAACACACACGAGCCAGTCAGATCCGCTGAAAACAAAAAATTCAGATCCACTGCTGTGCATTTCCCTCAGCTGTGAGCCAATGCTACAGACTCTCTGTGGATGCGTGACAGCGTGAACTCTAGTTTTTGTGTGTCTGTATAAGTGTGTGAGCTCAGGGACAGACAGCTGCTGTTGTTTCAGCTACCTGAAAGCAGCGCTATGGGTGCTGTCAATGCGTTCCCTCGGCAGTGAATGAGAGGGCCTGTTGATGTGAAAACGCTGGTGATGACTTAGGACTTCTATGTGGATCTGTTTGTGTGTAAGGGTGTGGGTGGAGGTAATTAAGGTGTCAGGAAACATGTATTATTTATTGAAACACAACGTAATGACGGAGAGGAAGCATGATCGGTCATGCCCGACCATGTTAACAGTGACAGAGGATGCGTGTTACTTTAACAGACACACACACATATCTATTTATTTATTATTTATACCTATTTATTTGCTTTTGTTGGGAATTCTGCATTTTTTTAACCCATGGTTTGTTTTCTTGCATCCGAGGCCTTGCTTCTCTCTTCTGTCTAACAGTAAAAATCTGAGATGTACTTCAGTTTTGACCAGCTGGTGATTCAAGCCATAGCAAAACTTCAAGTACTGTACAGTGAGTGAGTGCAGTCGTGACAAGACGGCTTCACATATCAAGACAAAAAAATGTTCTATTTGTAGCTCGGCGAGCTGAAGAGGAGACTTGCTATTTTGTGCTAGTGTTGAGGCTTGGTTGTTAGGCAAGTTACCAGGTTGTGACTAAATGTTCTGTGCTGATTACGGCTCTGCGTTTAGAGTTATGTCATTTCCCCTCAGGGTGAATTTTAATGGGATTAGGCTGACCTGGTCCTTTTCAGTACAGGTTAAATACTGGTTAAACAGAGTGAACCAACTTCTTGGCAAGCAGACGTAATTTAACTCAAAACACAGACTAAAATTCCCCATAAAGGTGTCACTAAATTCCAGGTAATTAGGAACCGCTCGCACTTACATTGGAATTACATTTCAGCGCATACAGTGCCTTGTCTTGTCTTGCTAAAACCACAATCTTCACTATAGTTTAGTTAGCTTTTGTGTGGTAGACAAATATAAAGCAATGTCCAATTGTGACCTGAGGAAAAAGAAACAATGTTAAAAAAACAACAAAACAAAAAACAAAACAAAAAACAAAAACAAAAAAATAATTGTGTAAATTGTATTTAATCAATATAATCAACCACCCGTTGCAGTCCCAGCTGCAAGGCCTTTGGTTATGTCTGTATTGGCTTTGGGCATATCAAAGCTGAAATTTATATCTATTCTCTGTAAAATAGCTAAACTTCAGCCTGACAAGCACACAAGTAAACATATTTAATGATAACATTTTTCAGTTTTGAAAACACATTGTTCATGTAAATCACCCTTTATTGACAACCTAATAACTACGCAATAAATCAAATGTATTCTTTTCTGTCATTTTCATCACTCAGAGTGGTTTACACTAGAGCCATTTACATCTAAAGACTCTCGGTTAGGCAGATGTGCTATAGACCGATATGCAGATCGTTTGCCAGCTTCAAATTTAGTTCCCTGCCCTCCTCAAATGCATGATGACTACTAACTGAGTCACAGACATCCCAATGGTACGCTATGTGAATACTGCCCAGTACCATTATAAAGGTTTATAACTTAAATGCATTGGACTTGTCCTCTAAAGAATAATCTCCATCTTGCCTTTCTTGATGTAAAATCTAGTGTTGTAACTTTTCAACCTTCAAAAAATATTTTCATAACTTTTGTGACCACATGTCGACTTACAGCTCATTGAATGACACCTCTGTCATGGCACGAGGGGGTCTGTATCACTTTAACCTGCACTAAGGAACTTTGAGGAGGGTGGCAGGAATCCTGCCACACAAAACAACAACATATGTGCTGACGGCTTTATGGTATACGTCACTTCCCCCGTTTCTTATTTTCAACATCATCATATGTCATTGTTTCACCACAATTACATTCATTACCTCATCACTATTCATCCTTCACACACCCACTGGAATCAGAAATGTACTTCAATCCAACTGCAGACGACCGGGAGATCAGATTTTTACGATGGTATGTGCTGGTCCTCACGGGAAATGCAGTCTTCCTTCAGGGAAAACACTACCGCTTTTGTCCACTGGCTGCCAAAATCCACCACAACTGAAATTCTTTAGTGTTTTCCTTAAAAGAATACATATGAGGTGTACTATAAAAGGTTAACTCGATCCTTCTTTTATGTCGTTTAGCTGCCCTCATATTGTATAAGCTACGTAAAGCACCTATGGATCATTAATATTAAGACAACTACTTTTACTAAAAGTAGAATAATAGTATAATAACTTTTTTTGTGCAATTTCAAGCTTTAAAAATTCAAATAAACGCATCCATTGTTTTTCCACTGTCAATTAATCCTATATGCGGAAGCAGCTGGCGACTAAAGTAACCAAATAACAACATCAACCACAACTAAAACCAGGCTTACACAATGTTGTGAGGTATAACTGACAAGGAAACTATAATATCCGAAGAAAACCAAAGGGGGAGAACGTTCAAACTCCATACTTTAGGCCTTGTGCAGGTTGATTTTCTTCATCCCAAACTGTGGGCAGGAGGTTTGGCTCTCAATAAATTGTGGAGAAATTTTTGCATTTTTTCCATTGTCTGCAGGCTTGTTCTGTTTTTCGCTGTCTGTGGTTTTAGTGAGAGCCCCTTTGAAATATTGTTATTCTTCACCTCGCCGAGCTGTAAATCTTAGAGAACAGCTTAAGCCCGAATGGATGTTTTCCTAGAAATAAGAGGTGAAGTTTCTACTTCAAAGAGAAGGAAGAAAAATGTGTAGAGGACAACTTTGAGTCTTTTATTTAATCTCCACTGACCTAACTTCTGTTTGATAACTTTTTTTGGGTTTAAGATTGAGATTAAACAAAACACAATATATTTTGTTCTTGTGCAGACCTACTTTAAATGATGTAAGCAGAGTTTTATTGCCATAATTTCTAATCTTTTACTTCTATTTTAAAATATTGATTGTTTCAGTCGCTGCCATCTTCAGTTTGAATGTTTAATTTTTAGTTTCTTAGTGCCTGGGCTTGTTTTTGTTTTAGCTTATTTGCTTCTTCTCAAGTTACAACGACAAATGTCTTCACAATGTTGAAACATGGTGGTGATAGCGTCACAATCTGGGTATTCAGAAAAGATTCAGCTAAATACAGGGTAGACTTTGAAAATCTAACAGACAACTGCCTTAAACAAATAGCCAAAGGTAAAACTGAATTTTTTAAATAAACGTTTGGTCGTTTTAGTTGGCCAAAGGATCACCAGGCATGTTCACTTCTTAGTGTTTTACATGCAGAGAGATTTGCTTTTATTACTTTTATCACCTAAGTTAAATCTTTATTTGCGAAACAGGATTGAATATGTTTTAACTATACTTTACAAATGTCAGGTTCAGTCCTTTCAGTGTATTTTATAGGTTGTTCACAGGGGTCACCCGAGCCACGCCCAGCTGCACCTGATCACCAGGTGCACCTCTTCACCAGAGACGAGTCCTGGAGGGTTAAAAGGAGCGGTGGACTCACTTCTCGTCGCCTGGGTATTAGTTGCATTTGGTAACGTACATCTCTGAGCCAGCCTTCTTGTGTCTAAGTTTTAATCTCCAGTTTAGTTTTTGTCTCTAGCCTTTTCTGTAGTTTGATCGTCACTAGTTCCATGTTTTGTTATTTTGATACTTTGATTATTTTGTTACTTCGCCTTTTCCCCCCTCATTGCTTCCTGTGCTCCCCTTTCCCCAGGTCATCCACTGAGTCAGTATACTCATCTTACAGAAAACTCTCCGGTCTGCTCAGCCATCTGGTTTCACTGCTCCTTCCTCCAGCTCGGTCTGCTCGCTCTCCTTCATCCTCTCTCCGCCGCCAACAACCCCTTGGACAACCAACCATAACATCACTAGAAGGACTCACCACTCAATCCTCCTGGCGTTCATCGAGTAAGATCGTTCCTGTTCATTCTTCCCATCCGTTCATTGCACAATATTTCTACTCTGCTTACCTCACAGTGTTCCCGGTTTCTCACGTCGTCCTCTGTTCCTCCGAGTACCGTTTGCCTCTGGTCCCCGCCTCTGTAAGACATCTTTAATTATCCCGTTCCCTGTTGTCACTTCACCAAGCTCTCAATGCTGTCGGATTACTCACCTGTGCTTCCCGTTGCCATCAGACGTCCTCATCTGTGGTTCCTTTTGCCGTATTCGAGCTCGCTGCTGATCTCCGCTGGTTCCTATTGCCGCTGGTTGCTGTTTATTTCCCTGGTCCAAGAACACATCATCTGTTTCAATAAATCCTTATTATTATACTCCTGAGAGTTCTCTGGTTTATGTGTGTCCGCAGACTAAACATTATGACAACAAATACTTTTTAAGTTACTATAATTGTCCTTAAAAATAAATTAATATGAAAGCAAAATAAAAAGAATTAAAATCAAGTCATTACTGAATCATCGAAAAGCTGGCTTTTAATGTCAATATGATTATGGTTGATGTGGAAAAGATCCATGATTTGAAACCAACATTAGACTGAAATAGAAATCAAAACTATCCGGTTCCTCTCAAGTGTCACTTATCTTGAAATCTAATAAGTCGAAACTACTGTCAGTTTCAGAAACTATCATGAACGTTAACTCAGTGATTCATGTATTGCGACAGTAGTTTTTCCTGGGAAACCACAAATCATACGTGAATAAGTGTCATACAAATCAGTTTTGTGCTGCTTAGTTGGCATATTATTTCATCTATATTCAGTTATTTGTCCCTTAAACCCTTAATGATAGCATCTTTTAGACTAAAGCGTCTGGCTTTGAGGCTGAATATTTGGTTGGTGGAAATATTCTTCATATTTTGTCAGGAGTAAATGAGAACAGCTACGAGTACAGGATTAAAACTAAACGTTTTATGCCCATATTGCACTTATTTCTTAGTATGCAATTTATTTGTTTATTTATTTTTGTAGTTTATTTCTAAAACAAAAAGAAGCAGCTCATGCTGCTCTACATTTCTAAATGTTGCTCTACATTCCTAAATCAGTTTTCTGCTTTCTTTGCAAAGTCACTAAAGACAAACTGGCTTTTGCTATTTCAGACCGCACATACAGGAATGCCAGAAGCACATATAAAACATCTTCAAAAGAATAAGAGATTTTGTCCAGTTTTGTTCAGCAACACCGAGCTGTGATGATGAAAGGAATTTGGAATTTTAATAATTTTAGTATTTTGAAACTATCCTCAGGATTTCTCTCTCTTTTAACCCCATCAGTTTCCCTCAATACCGCATTCCCTTGCTCCTGTCTTACTACTTTTTATTACTTGATCAGCACACCTGTTCACCATGAAGTAATACTTCCATTTAGACTCTTAATTTTACAGTAGGTTTTCATTTTTCTCTCTCATTCCTTGCCTTTTGTGTTTAAGATTTGTTTTGCTGCCTTTATCTCCTTAACTTAAATAATTGCCTGTTTATTCTTTTATTTTACCCCCTTCGCTCAAAATTCTGACACCAGCATTTTCTTTTCAAGGAAGTAGATTGTTGTTTGTCCTGTGTTGCCCTGAGATTGACTAAATAAAAAGATTACTGATTACAGTTACTGAGTTACTTATTCAACTCATTTACTAAATAGGTCTTCTGGTCAAAACACACCTGATATAACTTGGCATCTGAAATGACGGGAATTTGGGGTGGATGCTGTAAGCAACAATTAGGAGTGAATAAAGTGAACGGGGAGTCACAGACTGGGACTGCATCTCCGACTTTCTGACCAGGTCGTAACTAGGGTCTATTTTTTTGTACCTACGCAGCAAATTTACTGGAGTGTCATGAATCAAACAGAGAGAGAGACAGCGTCAATGTAAAGCACAACAATTTTGAGAAAAATACTGACTCAAATGGTCAACTTGCAACATAAACTTATATAAACAACCATTGTGCTGATGTTTATTACATAGGCTTGTTGTACATGAGTAAACAACATAATATTTAAATATACAGTTCATTTACTGATGGTAGGGGCTTAATAGTATTGAAAAAGTGTAACACTGAAAATAAAATCTTGCTTAAGCTTTTTCACATAGCAGTTTTATATTAATTCGTAGACCATGATACTATATTCAATAATGTGGGCCTGCCGGGTTTTTGCAGTGTTTTTCTAAAGTTGACATATGTGTTTGTGTATGTGCTTGCACTTACCTTCCGCATGGTGTTAGGCAGATTGAATCCAGCTGGTGCTCGCTAATCCATGGGGCCATTAAGTGGGAGCTGTTTACCTGAGGCTGACACCACACAGCTTCCTCACCTAGAGTGGTAACAGGCCAACCTTTAAATTGTTCTTTTCTTAAAGCAACTGCCTGTTTATCTCTGCTTTTTGAGTCTTTAGTTAATAACCTGTCTCCCGTCACTTCCTCCACAGTTCCTAGTTCTGGATTCACTCATTGTTCTTCCAAACATCTGCCTCACCTCCTGGATCACAAGCCGACCGTTTCCTACTCCATCCCTCTCTGTCTCCTTGCAGCACCTTAAAGGACCCAGCTGAACAGACATCACCCCAAGAATCTTCGACCTGCACTGTCTAGCCCTCACTGCATCATTGGCACAACTGGATTACCAGACATCAGAGTGTCCTGGTACCTAAAACCACTGCCATAACCACTTAGATCCTAATGTATGCCAAGATCCATTCATCAATCCACCTGAACCTGCATAACCCTGATTTGACTATTTAGCTTTTTCCTCCTGTCCAAATTTCTTCTGCTTTCCATGTCCAAATTTGCCGCTTGCTCATTAGGCAATACACTTTAAAGTTACTTTCAAGTTGAATCTTGTGTTTCTGGCAATAAATAAATAAAAATCCAATCAGATCAAAGCATCAAGCGTCGGACATATTCAATATCTTAGACTTTACTGAACAATGGACCACAATTTCTGACCCAATTAATTGGGTTAGAGTAGAGATGTCTCACCAAGGAACATTTGGAACTATGAAACTTGATTACAGTCAATTTTTGACTCAAGACTGGATTAGCAAATTATGCAAATATTGACAAGATATACTCAATATATAGACCATAAATATGACTATGTTTATATACCTGTGATATACCCCCAATCAAGCCTAATGAACTCACAGACATTAAGGGATATGTGAATATATCTCTTTTGTCTTATGGCTTTTAATTACACTAAAGATTTACTTTCGGCTGTGTGAAAGCCTGCAGCCAACAATCCTTGTACATTTGTTTTGACCGCTGCACAGTAAAAAGCTGTTTCGGACACAATAGCGTCAAACATTTGTTGTCCTGTCTTCGTGTTCAGTAGGTTCAACTCAAACTGTTCTTTCCACTTCAAAGTCAAGTGGAGAAGTTGACTGGGATTTAGGTAAATATTTCTAGGCTTTCTGATTGATCTTTTCTTTCAGGATTAAAGGTGAAGAAGCAAAAATACTTTTATTACTTGTGTTACAGGAAAGGTGACGTTCGATAACCTTTGTAAAATTATTTTAATCCACTCATAGCTGCCATAAAAGAATATTTCCACTTCACGTCATAACAGCTGCAAAGTTTTATGTGGTTTGTAATCAGGAACCAAAAACTTCACTGTGGGAAATCACAGAAGACGGTCACTGGAAGGCGATTTGTATCGAGATTATGATTAGGTCACTGACGGCAGTGACCTCTTTGTTTATTTGAACGCCGTTAACAACATGTTTAACTCAACTGTGCAGTTGATCCTCGAAGGTGACTCACAGTCTGAAGGTTGGTTTAAGCATACAAAAGGCTCACCAAGGTGACGAGGAAGGTATCAAGGCAGACGTATGAGAAGACTGAGGTTTAAGGTCTACTGTACGTAATAACAGGAGTTGCTACAATGGTTGAGAATGTATGAGAAAGTAGGAAGTACGTATATACACACTGAACACAAAGTGGGAAGGCCCATTGTTTCTGTTAGTGTGTTTCTTTAATTGTTGGGATAGTTTGCGGCTTGTATGGAAGTGTAACTTACCACAGCTCACTTCCCTTTTTAAATAACACAAACACACCCACCCACACACATACACAAACACACATATGTGTACGATGTTTTTCTATCTTCACAAGGACATTGTATTTCCTTTCAATCATTTTTCATCCTTTTTTACCCCTAAACCAAACCTAAACTCAAATTACACTTTTAGAGCTAAATCTAACCCCTTACCCAAAGACAACACTTATTTTTGTGGGACCCAATCAATGAATCCTCACAATGTAGTATTTGTTGGAAAAATTGAGCCTTGCAGGGTGAGAAAAGCTAAAACACACGCACACACACACACACACACACACACACACACACA